>JBBPBX010021148.1:18966-34752 GCA_038048925.1 Garcialebias charrua | reverse complement strand
AACAGAGCTTGAATTTGAATCAGCCAATAAAAACAGAGCTTGAATTTGAATTTCAGCAGAGCAAGGGGTAACAGAGCCATATATGGCTCTGAGGGGGAGGGACCAGAAACGTGTCTCTGTTCAAAATTTTCCTAAGTTCCAGCCTGTTCCAGAAATTACATACTGAACCTTTAAGTGTCAATCTTCTTAAAAGCCTTGCTGTGCGCTCCTGTGGCAGACATTTGCAGCAGAGCTAAACATAGGTGCGACCTATCTAGGGATTTTTCCAATCTATTGGTGATAATTGGACAATGCGACCTAAACACAGGTGCGACCTATACACCAGAAAATACTATTTCAAGAGATCTTAATTGTTTGAATCAACTGCCTGTTAGCAAAATATCTCACTGGATGGATTGTAATGAAACTCCATTTGAGATGGCTGCTGCATCTATCAAACAAAGTCTGTTAGTTGTGAGTAATGAACTAAAACGTGACGTGGTAGTAGCTGAGAGTCGTCCTCAACACGTCCTCTGAGCGTCACATGCTTGGATCATGACATCGTGCACAAAGTCTGATAAACCGGATACAACTCTGTCGTGTCTCAACACAAGAAGATTTTAGATTAAAAGTCTCGCAGGACAGGCGGCGGGCGATAGGCATTCCTTTGTGCTGTGTTTTTTTTTTTTTTTTTTGCCAGACCGGATTTCTGTTTGTGAAACTTTTTTGTTTTTTATTCCAGAAATTCCAGGAGCTCCGAAAGATAAGAGGAGTTATGTTTCAGAGACTGTTCTCCCTCCCCCACTACCAGAGAGCCTCTTTCTTGTAAACAGGAAATACCATTGCATGTCTTCAGTAGCCAGAGTTGCGTTTAAAGAGGGGATAAAGACCCTAAGCACAAAAAATGTGTTTTATTTTCACAACAAACCCCCTTTGGACCTCAATTTCTGAGGTCCACCTCAAAAAATAAAATCACACAACACATAATGTAGTTTAATGCATATATACACAATATTCAATCAGTTTTTTCAAAATCCTCCCAGTCATAGTTTTTTAACAAAAGCAGTTGGCGCATCACTTCAGGATCTCTTTTCTCCAGAGTGGACGTGATAAGTCTAACCGTCAAAGACCTTAAACAAGGCACATAGTAGCACCCGCAAGTTATAAGTATGCCTAAGAAAATAGCCAATGATACCATTATAGATACAAACACCTGTTTCCAGGGACCGAAGATCTTTATCAGCCAATTGTCCAGTGGGTCGTCCAGACCCGAATGAATTTATTAATATGCAAATTGTAGAATATAAGGAAATATATGCAAACTATGAACGATAATAATAGTAAGCGCTTAGGATATTGCAGAATTATGAACCTTAAGTTCCCAAGTTCCTCCTCCAGCAGCAAGGCAGTTGTCTCCCTTGAACACACAAAAATAGAGAAAGAACACAAGATTTATATCACCATCACAGAAACATTAATATACTTTTTGAATGTACCACACGTACTCAGGGGCATTCCCCTGGCGTTGCTCGGGAATGTCCTCCTATGTCCCCGAGTTTTCTTCGTGTTATGTGAGACTCTAATATGTAATGTTTTTATCTTTCTAGGTGTCTGTGCTATGTGTGGATATTCCAGTATCGAGTGGCCCCATAAAACAGAGTCTTTCTGGGCCCGCACGCAACTTTACTCGACTACTTTGGGCCTATCAAGGCATGAGAGTTCGAATGCGACCTCTTCTTGTTGTCCAGCCCAATCCTTTAGCTCCTTCCTGGTTCACGGGCTGGAGCACACTGAACCGTGTGGATCCCCTGGCATTGACACGCACTGCCTGTGGTGTGCGTTCAGCGACCCCACACGGGTCCTTACTGACCAGGGCTGTCTGGTCTTGCCTCCCCTGGACTCCGTTGAGAAAACTCCCTCAGCTGGAGCATTTCCAGGAACCACCTATCATAAACAGAATGTGCCACAGCAAACAACACCCAATCAATTATAAATCAGTAGTACAAAGAATGAATCATGCATGTTAGTTGGTTTGGAAGAGGCTTAATCTTCATTAGGGTTAATTATGAGTAGTTTTAAGGCGGTTCATACTTACAAAAAATACTGTACCTTTTCACTCAGCTTATAGCAGAAATTACACACATAACAATAACATCACAAGCGGCGGCAGAGCATAATTAAAAAATAACATAGCAAGCGGCGGCAGAGCATAATTCAAAAAAGTAACATAGCAAGCGGCGGCAGAGCATAATTCAAAAAAGTACAGTATTTTCTGGTGTATAGGTCGCACCTGTGTGTAGGTCGCATTGTCCAATTATCACTAAGAGATTGGAAAAATCCCTAGATAGGTTACACCGGTGTATAGGTCGCACCTACGTTTAGCTCTGCTGCAAATGTCTGCCACAGGAGCGCACAGCAAGGCTTTTAAGAAGATTAACACTTAAAAACAATTGTTTGTTTGATAAAAATTATAGCAAATATATGTCTGAGCTGAACTTTTCCTTAATAAATGAACGTAATTGTGAAATGAGCTGGATTTAAAAATTTGTTTTGTCGAAAGTGACAAGCCATATATAGGTTGCACCTGTGTATAGGTCGCAGGCCTTGAAAAAAACCATAAAAAGATGCGACCTATACACCGGAAAATACGGTAACATAGCAAGCGGCGGCAGAGCATAATTCACAAAACATTGTACTCCTGTGGTTCTATACACCTTCTTCCTGAGTCAATAAGTCACATGTCATCTAGTCAAGTCAATTGCTATAAATCTACAGAACCATCATATTTCTAAACACCCTCTGATCAGGTCCACTTCAGGTTTGAGTGGTTTGAGCCTGCAGGCCAGGAAACATTTCCAAGGGGCGTCCCCCATCCTGCTTCATACACATTTCACAGAGGAAAAAAAAAACAGTGTTGTTAGTTGCTCCTTCCTCCATGACATGATTAAAGAAAATAAAACGTTCAAGACCGATGCCGCCTCAATATCAACGCAAGTGAACTTTGTTTATAACGCCAATTTATCAGTTATCCTTATTATTCTTTGTATACTAAAATGTATTTACCATCTTTTAGTTAATTAGTTATTTCTAGGAACATTTTTTGGCCTAGTTGTTTTTAGGAAACATTTACAATCTAGTTATTTCTAATTAGTTATTTCTAGGGACCAATTCCAACCTCTCTATTTTTAGAAACATCTGTCAACCTCTTAACCCCCTTTTGAAACAAAACTCTACCTTGTTTCAATTATGCCAAAGTTATTTGGTTAATAAATTGGAAATTGTGTCTAAATTTACCATCCTTTAACCTGAGCACTAGTGTCAGGATCCCAGAAAAAATGTTTCCTAAACACCCAGCCTATTGCCACCTCTAATTCGGTTTTCACAACCATATAGCTAACTGTAATCTACGATATCATCACATTTTCTTTAAAGTTATAATCATTTACCAAAATGTACCCCTTGTGACACATCAGATTCTGCACTCCGCCAAGGATAACTGCAAAAACAAAAATATAAAAGTTAACTCGTTTTAGGGTCAGAAAATGGGATCATTTCCCTTGCTTTCCTTAAGCTTCACCACAGAGTTACAGGAACCAGAAAAAGCAAGTCGTCAGATCCACCTGAGCACAGTATAACTAAGAATCATGAAGCCCGCCGCCAAGGGCGTAATCACCATCTCAGAAGTGAGGGGGACAAATTTTTCAATTTTACATGCCAACAAATTCTTCATGAACTATCAGATCATGATCAGCATATCTCACAACTACTGCCTCCTGCTCTTTTCCTGATACATCTTGTGTTCCATCCATAATCACAGAAAACTGCAGTTGTGGAAGTGACCTGATGTTTTCCACAATTTCACGTACTACTGAGTGGCTCAATAGACTCAGGATCTCGTTTTGAACTTTGGGACTTGTGTAGTCCTCTCGAGAACTCAACCATTTTCTTAGTTCAGGGTCATCCTCAGATTTATATCCCAACAGCTGTGCAAAATTTCCTTCACTTTCATTGTGCCCTCTTAGGGCTAGACCCTGCCTTGCCAAGAACTGCACAGCACGGATTATTTTTAAAAGACAGGATCGTGCCTTCTCTTGCTGTGATGCCCGCACGTTAGACAGTTGCACATCCACTGATCTAGTCTCATAGATTTGGGTTGTCAAGGCTATTTTGTGACATTCTGATCTAGCATGTAATGCAAATCTTTCACGGCCCTTCTTCCAGTTTTTAAAACCAGTAGAAATGAATTTCTGGTCTGTGTTTTTTGCAAGCTGTGACGTCTTCTTTAAAAAAGCTTTCTGACAGTAAAAGCATAGTACTCCTTCAACTCCTGGGATGACATGAAGCCAAGGGAAGTCCTCATACCACTGTCTCTGAAATCTTAGAGTTTTATTAGCCAACTTTTGACACACAATGGTCTTGGGATCTGGATGATGTGGCTTTAGTGTGGTAAAAGAAGCTCCATCCCCTTCTCTGTCACTGTCTGCAGGCTGTCCCTGACTATCAGTACTGTAGTCTGGTCTCTGCCCTGACACAGGCTCTTCTCTCTGTGCTATCTATAATACAGACAAAAATTATTTGGAGTGTGAATGAGAGTAATTCTGAAATATATGTAAAAAAAAAAAAAACCTGATCTGAAATCTGCATTGTTTCTCCCTGTAATAAATACATTTTTCTCAGCATGTTATAACCTGTCCTTACCTGGGAAGACCCTGCATCATCATCATCCCTGCTGCTGGCCTCTGGTTTGTCTCCTCCCTGACATTGCTCATTCTATAGTAGCAATAAAGATTAATTTTATTATGTGGAAAGCAAGTGAGTACAAATTTTGCACAGACATTAAACCTGGAAAAGGCTTATTCCTGGCATTAACTAACTAGCAAGAAATGTAAAAACAACCTTAATATTCTTGTTAACTAGCATAACAATATATTGGCATGTATGAACTAATCATCATTTAGATATC
Source organism: Garcialebias charrua (assembly GCA_038048925.1). NCBI lineage: Eukaryota > Metazoa > Chordata > Actinopteri > Cyprinodontiformes > Rivulidae > Garcialebias > Garcialebias charrua. The sequence goes on along the minus strand of JBBPBX010021148.1, from coordinate 29,810 downwards.
ATCTGCAGTCAATGTGCTGCAGTCTGGTCTTTGCCCTGACACATGCTCTTCTCTCTGTGCTAATACATATGAAAAATATTTTTGGAGTGGGAATAAGAGTAATTCTGAAGTATCTGTAAATAAATCCTGATCTGAAACCTGCATCGTTTCTCCCTGTAATAAATCATTTTCTTAGCATCTAAAAAAGCTAAGTCTGGTCCTCTGGACATTCAAAAAACAAAACAAAACAAAGCAAAAAAAAAACTGTAGAAACGTTTCGTCTTTCGTCCGAAAGACTTCCTCAGTCTGAGAAGCTGTGTTCAGCTGTCATCAGCCAACTGGTTGATCCACTGTGGGAGGGTGCTATTTATAAGACTGAGCTGAACACAGCTTCTCAGACTGAGGAAGTCTTTCGGACGAAAGACGAAACGTTTCTACAGTTTTTTTTTTGCTTTGTTTTGTTTTGTTTTTTGAATGTCCAGAGGACCAGACTTAGCTTTTTTAGATTTTTCTACCTGGATTATTGAGCATGCATCAGGGTATTTTCTTAGCATGTTATACCCTGTCCTTACCTGGGAAGACCCTGCATCACCATCATCCCTGCTGCTGGCCTCTGGTTTGTCTCCTCCCTGACATTGTTCTTTCTATGGTGGCAATAAAGATTTTTATTATGTGGAAAGCAAGTGAGCACAAATTTTGCAAAGAAAATAAATAAGATTGTTTATTCTTGGCATTAACTAAGTAGCAAGAAATGTAAAACCATTATTATACCTGTCAACTATTGTAATTGCATGTATGAAGCAGTCATCATTTACCTAATACTATCTGCATGAGATTACTAGTGATTTAGCTACCATAATCTGTAAGAGTTTATTAGTCATAAATTAGCCAACATTATCTGTAGTATTTATAATTCATAATTTAGCTAACAGTGTCTGTAGTATATGTCATAATTTAACTAACATTACCTGTTAGTATTTACTAGTCATAATTTAGCTAACATTAGTCATAATTTAGCTAACATTATCTGTTGTATTTACTAGTCATAATTTAGCTAATATTATGATAGTATTTACTAGTCTCATACTCATTATTATCTGCATGAAACAGCATTGTTCACTTACAGGGCTTGTTCGGAAAAAATTGTGCAGAGTTTTTTGCTTTTTGCTGACTCTGGCTGGTTTGCTGAACATGGTTACGCTCTGCAGCTAATGCCCAACAGCACGTCGGTCTCCCCTTGTAAACAGGTGCGTCACACCGGTGTAAGCGTGTGCCGTTCATGGTGCGTTTAAAGACAGTTCGGAAAAACGAGTTACCGCATCTTATTAGCAGATTAGACAGTTGTAATGGTTCAAAAAAGTGCGGGGGACAGAGGGCACAGATATGGAAAGTGCGGGGGACATGTCCCACGCGTACCCCGCGGCTGTTACGCCCATGTATATATATATATATATATATATATATATATATATATATATATATATATATATATATATATATTTATATATTATATATATCAAAGTCAAAGTCAACTTTATTGTCAGATCTGCAATATGTACTGTACAGGACATACACAGGACCGAAATTGCGTTTCTCTCAGTCCCTCGGTGCAACAGTAAACATCTAAACATTGAAACACTGAACATATAATAATAGACATAAGCATAAAATAGTAAAACTAACACTGTCCTGAGTTTTTGCATAGTGGTATAAGAGTATGAAAATTTACACCAACTCTAAAACTAAAACATTAAACATTCAATGAACATAAAATTTACACCAACTCTAAAGCTAAAACATTAAACATTTAATGAACATAATACTGTCCTGAGTTTTTTGCATACTAGTATAAAAAAAAGAGTATAAAAAGTATAACTAAAATAAACTAAAGGTTTCTAGCATTGACATTTGCAAAGTGGCAAAGCAGCGTATGAGTTAATGTACACAGTATATGTATGAGGTAGTAGTTGATGTCGTTATAGAGGCAAAAAGTGGCATATGCAGTAAGGCACATTGGGCATCCCTAAATAAGACCGTTCAGAGCACACTGTATATGTATCAGCAGTGGTGTAGATATTAGAGTAGTGAAAATGTAAACAGTAGTAATTACATGTAAGCAGTAGTAATAAAAGTAAACAGTATTAATAAATGTAAACAGAGAATGTAAACAGTATTATGATTATAGGCAGTGATGTAATACAAACATTAGTGCAAGTATGAGAAGTAGTGCAAACTGTATGAGCACATGACCGAGAGTTTAGTGAATAACCCGTTTGATGACACAGAGTCCAGTGTTAAAATCTTTGTGTTGTGTGGTAATGTGTGAGAAAGTTTTAGTGTTAAGGCAGTTCAAATGGGAGGGGGGGCAGAGCAGGCAGAGTGTTTAGCATCCTGACTGCCTGATGAACAGAGCTGTCTCTCAGTCTGCTGGTTCGAGCCTGGAGACTCCTCAGTCTCCTTCCTGATGGCAGCAGTCTGAAGCAGCTGTGTAGTGGGTGTGTGGGATCACCTGCCATGCAGTGGGCTTTCCGAGTGAGGCGTTTGCTGTGTAAGTCCTGCAGTGAGGGCAAGGAGGTGCCCACGATCTTCTCAGCTGCTCTCACAATGCGCTGGAGGCTCTTGCGGCAGGATGCAGTACATGCACCAAACCACACAGTGATGCAGCTGGTCAGGACACTTTCTATGGCACCTCTGTAGAAGGTGCTCATGATGGGGGTTGAAGCTCCAGCCCTTTTCAGCTTGCGGAGAAAGTAGAGACGCTGGTGAGCCTTCTTTGCCAGTGCTGCAGTGTTCCTGCTCCAGGACAGGTCCTTTGAGACGTGCACTCCCAGGAACTTGGTGCTGTCTACTCTCTCCACTGCGGTGCTGTTGATGGTCAGAGGGGCATGTTGGGCATCCCTCTTCCTGAAGTCCACAACAATCTCCTTTGTCTTCTCCACGTTGAGAGTGAGATTGTTGTGTCCGCACCACAAGGCCAGCGGCTCACCTCGTTCCTGTAGTCCGTCTCATTGTTGTTGCTGATGAGATATATATATATTCAGATTCAGATTCAGTTTATTATCGCCATTGTCAATGAACAGGATTCACAGACTAGGAATTTGCTTCGGCATAACGGTGCATAAAATATAAAAACATAAGACACAAAAAACATAAACCATAAAACATCAATACAATCAATACAATATTCAGTGAACAAAAACTACTAAGAAACAGCGCAATTAGAGTGGTGCAATCAAAATACAGTGATACAGTGATTCCCAATCAAAATACAAAGAACAAATACAAAATACAGCGACCAAGGCAAGTTATGAGGTAGCATGGTTATGAGTGTTCAAGAGTCTGACAGCAGAGGGGAAGAAACTGTTTTTATGGCGGGAGGTTCTGGTCCCAATTGACCGAAGCCTCCTGCCTGAGGGGAGTGGTTCGAACAGACCGTATGCAGGGTGAGAAGGGTCAGCTGTGATCCGACCTGCTCGCCTCACAGTCCTGGAGACGTACAGGTCATGGAGAGATGGGAGACTACAGCCGATTACCTTCTCAGCAGAGCGCACAATGCGCTGCAGTCTGTGTCTGTCCCTGACAGTGGCCCCTGCGTACCACACTGTGATGGACGCGCTGAGAATGGACTCGATGATGGCCGTGTAGAACTGCACCATCAGCTTGGCCGGCAGCTTGGCCTTCCTCAGCTGTCGCAGGAAGTACATCCTCTGCTGAGCCTTTTTGATGAGGGAGCTGATGGTTGGCTCCCACTTGAGGTCCTGGGTGATGGTGGTGCCGAGGAACCGGTAGCAGTCCCCAATGATGATGGGGGTGTTGTTAAAGGTGATGGGGGGCAGAGGGGCTCTGTCTTTCCTGAAGTCCACAATCATCTCCACTGTCTTCTGGGCGTTGAGCTCCAGGTTGTTGTTGCTGCACCAGGTCACCAGCCGACCCACCTCTCTCCTGTACGCAGACTCATCATCATCCATATAAACTTGCAAGCACAGTACAGCCACTAATCAGTTAAAAGGACCAAGCACTTAAATGTACCTGCTATCAGCTACAAAGGGGATTGTTTTTTGAGATTGGCACTAAAAGGCATTGATCGCTATCGGCCGATCACATACTTTTACCAGAAATTGGCCGATCATGATTGGATCGATTGATCGGAACATCTCTACTTAAACTATCTATAAATGCTAAATGCTAAAATAAATATAACATCCCTACTTTGTGGATTTTCATTTATCGCGGGGGTGTCTGGAACATAACCCCCACGGTAAGTGAGGGACTAATGTACAAGCATAAACCCCTGCTTAATAGTTCATGCTGTGGAGTTGAGCACTGCACCCATCCTGAGTCATTTGTCAGAAGAATCCATGTATTATTGGCAACGTGAGTTCTGCTGCACCCAGCATTTCTTTGTGTTTCATGAAGATGATGATACAATGCAACAAGAGCAGCTCAACCACTGAATTCAAAATGCTCCCTACTGTGATCAGAACTACTTAGACGCATGCATGAACAACAGTGTAGTGATACACCTTGGTCTCTGAAAACTCTCAGTGATACACCTTGTTTCACTGAACCTCTCAACGAAACACCTTTTCTTGAAACTTTCAAGAAGAAGACAGTGGACACTGTTTATTTCATTAATTTGAATCAAAGACATGAATTAAATTACCAAGAGACTCTTTCTTTAATTTGTTCTAATTCAAATATATCAACAGAATAACCTTCTGTCATTTTATGATCATTGTTTTTCGTCAATATGTGTTAGTTGACTCTGTTTAAGTTGAAGGACATGTCAAAATGATCTTTCAGTATTTGTTTCGAAATGTGAGACAGTTAAAGTGAAACTGAACACAGGTTGAGATGGTAACTCCTCCCCCAGACGAGTTTCCAAATTTCCCTCAAAATGGGCGTGTCGAGAGACAAGCAGGGGAGGTTGGGGGTTGTCCTGTGTTCACGCCCCCTCTAGTGGTGAACTCCCACCCCTCCCCAAGTTTAGATTTCAAAATGGCGGATAGTCACGTCTTCAGTAAGTAAATGCCTAAACTTGTACTAAAATAACAGTTCTAAAATGTTGTTGCGTGTATTTAATCACACACAGCTTAAGCGTATGCTTCTGAACACAGAACACATTAAAAACATGTGTTTAGCTGCATGTCATGCGGCTGTGTTTTTGTCTTTGTTTGGATCACAACGGTGTTGTAGTCCAGCTGCAGTGACTTTAATTCACCTGATATAGTTAAATAATAACTATATCAGTTACACTGATTATAATATATTACAACTACTGTATATAATATATTTTATTTTAAAATATTGATTTCATCTACCCTCGACGTTTTGGCTTAATTTTAATATGCAACCTGAACACACGTTGTTTTTTGAATTGACTATAAATGAGCACTAAACAGTGGTAAAATGTTTTACTTTTTTTTTTTTACAAAGATCCGTGTTTAGAAACATTCCATAAGCTTGTATGATATATTTTTTAGGACGTGTATACACTATTTGTTTAAGCTATGTGTCAGCTAATCAAAACTGAGCACAGCTGGTAAGATTTATGAGAAGTAATGTTTTTTTATTCAAACCAAACAAATTGCAATGAATTTAACAATACTGTATCCTTTCAAATGTTTTTTTCAGAGAACTGTGATGACTCAAGCACCCATGCAGCAGCCACGCAGACTAATTGCAGCCAGGATTACTTTAACCAAGACGATCCCATGATGATGCAGAGAGTCTCGGCCAGAGCTGCTGCTTCTCCTGAGACCTGCATCCACGACAATGTTGGTACAGCTGAGACCCTGGTGTTTGTTTCTGGCTGGCAGGTGCAGCATCCTGAAGGTGGTTGGGACTGCTTTCTCTTCTGTCCACTGCATCCATACAGAGGAGCTGGAGGTGGTGTCCCGTGTGACACGACACAGAACCTTTTGTTGTTTTGAATTAACTTACTGTTAATAAAATGAATCATAAACAACTAGTTTTTGTAATCAATTTCTTTCTTTCTTTATTTTTTGCCTCATGCATGAGGACAAATCTGGGACACGATGCAGCGGTCGACTTCCCACTCACTCCATCCCGACCCTGGATATTTGCAGTCCTCAAAAGAGAAAAGATCAAAAGTTTAATCTGAGTAAATGTAACATTTTAATGGAGAAAGATGTTGATTCAAAATTTCACAGTGTCAACAAATCCCCAAAATGTTGGGACAGGTATGAAAAAATAAACAAGAATTAATGTTGCATAAACTTTAAAAAAAATGTTTTATATAATGTCCGCCATAATAAAAGTAATAAATAAAATAATTAATAAATAAATAAAACATAATAATTAAATAATTCATTCATTCATTCATTCAACCTTTATTTAGTCAGGTAAATCTTTTGAACCTCATGGGCTCATTTACGAAAGCGACCTGCTAAAACTAAAGAACAATGAACAGTAATGGTAGAATTTCCTTAAACAATAAACAATCAAACAATAAACAATAGAAAACAAAAGAGAGAGAAAAAAATATATATATATATATATACATATATATATATATACATATATATATATATATATACATATATATATATATATATATATATATATATATATATATACATATACACATANATATATATATATACACATACATACACACACATACACACATACATATATATATATATATACATATATATATATATATATATATATATATATATATATATATATATATACATATATACACATTCCTCCTTTTAACAAAGTATCAAAAAACTAGCAAAACATTATAAGGTAGACGTATAAAATCAAAGACAGGAACAAATCTGCATTGGTTTTTGCCAGGATTCCAACAGATTCTGAAAACCATTTAGAGAAGTCAAGGTCGAGAGCTTCAGATCTTTTTGTAAGATATTCCATGAAGCAGGAGCGGAGTAGGAGAAGGCCCTTTTTCCAAGTTCAGTCCTCACTGACGGAACACTGCAGGTAATCATGTCCTGAGAGCGCACGCTGTAGCTGCACTCACGCAAAGACATGTAGGAGGAGATGTATGAGGGCAGCAGACCAAGAAGTGATTTAAAGATGAAAATGTACCAGTGGAAGAGTCTGCGTGAGGTTAATGATGTCCAGTTAACCAGTGAATACAGGGTGCAGTGGTGGGTACGATAATCACAACCAGTTATGAATCTTAGTGCACCATGATAGACAACATCCAACATCCGCAGGGTGCTTGTAGGAGCATTCATGTAGAGAATGTCACCGTAATCAATGGAGGGAAGGAAAGTCACAGATACAAGGCGTTTCCTAACATTCAGTGATAGACATGATCTGTTTCTGAAAAAGAAACCCAGTTTAACTTTCAGTTTCTTCACTAGGTTTTCCACGTGGAGTTTAAAAGAGAGATGTGAATCGATCAGGATACCCAGAATAATATATTAATTAATAATATTAATACCTGCAGACAGAGGGTAGGGTACAAAAGTAATAAATAAAACATGAATACAGTACTGTACCTGGTGAATCAGCTCTCATGTCACCTCCAAAGTGACATGTCAACATGTCTCCTTGATGCTTGATGTCTGTGAAGCACAGCTCAGAGATTCCCTGGATGTGGAACGCCTCATGGATCTAAAAACAAAAAACAAATTTTAATCACCTTACAAACAAGCATACTGTACTTGAGAAACATTACTGTTTTCACTTTGTTGATCTGTCAAACAGATGACCCAGTGCAAAATAAATACTGCTGCCCATGATACTCATTCACCAAGTGCATATTATTTTATAAATACCTTTGATCCACAAAATATTTGCAGCAAAAGAACACTGTGTCTAAAACATATCGTAACTAGTACAACAGCTAAAATTACCAACAGCTAGTCTCCATTGTTTTTTGATGTCGCAGTCTTCCTTAACTGAGTTCATAAGAGTTCACACACTCTGCGGTGTTCATAAGAAACACTAGATTTTTAGCATTTAAACACAACTACAACACAAACTAACGTTGATCAACAACAGATGAAAACGCCGCAACCTTACGTGGGACCACACCGAAGCAAAGCTGCAGGTCGCAAACACAGCACATGAAGAAACACGTCATATACTCAAAAGATAAATTATGGAATGAAAAGGTGTAAAATGGTACTCACCTCCAAACGGATTGTAACCTGATGGTGTAAGGGTGGGTGAACATCAGTTTGAAAAGCTATTCTTGGAATAGCTTGGCTCATCCATGCTAATGCTATGTTGCTAATCGCTAATCCAACCCCTGAACTCTGGAGGGGGAGTGACCTTCTCGGGGTCGTGGCTCCAATTTTATACTTGGGCAGCAGAGGCTGTGACGAAATTGTGCGAAAATTAATGACTGTGCGAATCGTAAACAAATGAGAAAATAAGGGTGCAATACCACAGTTCAACCCATAGGGCTACAGTGAACACGTTTTTAGACCAAATATTGCCAATTTTAACTAATACGCACAAATACATGAAAATTTACACAGAAATAGTGCTAGGAAACATTTTAAACACATTCTAGGGAGTTTATCAGCTAAAAAAAGTAAAATTTGGGTTTAGTTTCACTTTAATCAGTTTAAATCATAAAGCTGGCGCCTGTTTTTCTCTCTTTTTCTAAAACACTTTCTCAGTCACTGAACTTCTCCTTGAATTCTAATAACCTCAACTAACCTCCTCCCACTGGTCGAACGAACCAATTGGAAGAACCAAGTATCAGGAAGTCAAGTTTTCTATAAAAGCTCTGACTTCCTGGAACGGTTCAGTTCTACGGGAGACGCTGAGATGTGATGTTTCTCCTAAAGCTGTATGAACGCTAGTCATTGAGTCAAAGACCATGTCAGCAGCTAAGGATTTATGGCACGCTCGCTATAAGTCCGGCCCGAGCTCAAAGCTCCAAACTTTGAATGAATTTTCCTCTTGAGGAATATTTTATTCTGAAAATCAACCGGAACTACTGCCACTACTTTGGTCTGATTTACGCGGATCTCAGCGAGACGCTAGAACAGTAAACGCGCTGAAGTCCAGCTCGGACGTCACTTGGACTAAGAACCTTTACGTCTAAAGGCTGCTTCCATCTCTTACTGGAGCCGGGACCGTCGTCTTTGCAAAGAGTTGTGATTGTTTAAGAGCGGACCTGGGTCTAGCGGATGTCGCCCGGAGGGTGTGCTATGTTCTGGTTGAACTTATTCCCCAGATAAACTTCCTCTTTCCTTCCTCCTTTCCCTTAAACTGATCTTGCCAGTAACATTAAGCTAAAGTGCCTCCAGATATAAGTTAATTATCATCTAATAAGACAAGAAAGTTAATTCTCAATATCATCTAATAACTTCATTCTGTTGTTCCTAGAAATTGCGGATGCGTGATTACATCTGTGCTGAAGTTTAAATTATAGAAATCTGATCAATCAATCAATGTTCATGTTATGGTGTAATTTTAAGATTTGTTAAATAAATGGCAGCATCTCCTGGTGGGTCAACTATGATTAACGTTTCATGTCACTTACATCTTATCTGGTCATACAAATTATTTGTTTAATCCGAAAAAAGAAGAGAATCCGTGATATAATTACCGGTAAGTAAGTTGGTAACAGGTAACTCTGTCTACATTCTTACATCTGGTGGACTGTACGGTTCAGTAAATCTGACCATACCTGTACACCTACAACAGAAACGGCAGGTCTGTGCGACACCGCTTTGTTTTAAACTTCTGCTTTTTGGGTTATTTTTAAGGCCTTTGATGTAAATGCTTTTTCCATCTAAAATCTTTTAAATAATTCAACATAAAATATTTTGTCTAAGGTTGAACATCGGGACAACTCTGTTGTAGTTTCAGGACATTTGGCCAGTATTGTGTGTAATTAAAAACCTCTGATGCTTTTCTGTTTGGCGTAGTGTGGCTTTTCCTGTCATGAATGAGAGATTTTTTTGCTGCCAACTTTTTTATGAAAAGAACAAACAAATAAAAAGAGGAAAGTGGACCACACAAATCCTGGAAGCAGGCAAGTCTCACTCACAAGTTTTACTCAAACTTTAAATTTAAAGCAACACATTTGCAAACACTTCTGAGAAGATGAGTCACGAAGATTTTATTTTTTGAGAAAGACAATCTCAAAAATAGCACTAATCACAACTGTTGTTCAATGGGATATTTCGTAGGTGATATATGGAGCTAGATGGATGATATAAAAACACTTCAGTGTTAAATTTGATTTCAAGGGCACTTCAAGGCTTTTACTGTAGCTGTTAATAGAAGCGATTTTCTGTGGATAATAACGACTTCAGAAGTTGCTAAGGCATTAACCAAGTTATTTACCACTTTAGTCCTTCTAAGAGTGAAATAACTAAAGAACTAAAACTTTTAAAAGGCAATGGGAGTCACAAGGTGCTCTTGAACAACAAGATACAGAGATGAATGTTGTAGATGAACCTTTTTTACGTTTTTATCATAAGCGGTATATGAATGTCCCAGTCACTGAGGTAAAGACTCTCTGACTCTGACTCTATTTGAAAGTGAACGTTTGTGGTTTTCAGGATGAGTAAACCATAATGTTTTTGGTTCAAGATATTCAAGTGGGTAGGTGTTACAACACATAGAAGAAAAACTGTCTTTTCTGTGTTTGCATGTTTGTTTTTCCTTGTCCGAGGCAGCGCAAAGTGATGGATCTTTGCAAGTGGAGTGAGTAATTTTATCCAAGGCAAGGTGAAGCTAGGGGGTGGCCTAATGTGCTCCTGGTCACCATAGATTAATCTTCAACCACCCTACTTTAAAGGAATATAAAAACTATAAAACAGAGGTTCCTCAAATGATGGAGGGGAGTTTTTGTCTTATATCTGGATGTACCTCCCATACATAATATACAAAGTGTATAT
>JBBPBX010021148.1:0-16382 GCA_038048925.1 Garcialebias charrua | reverse complement strand
ATATATATATATATAGAAGGTGCAATGTTTATGAAAATATTTTTAGATATGACAAAGAAAAACTTTGAAAACTACATAGACAAGGCCTTAATGTTATGGCACTGGACTTAAAAAACTAATTAGTGAAGCATATCTTGGTTTAAAAGGAGAAGCTCAGAGACTTGAACAGCTGCAGCTATGACTGACATACCCCTCTAAAGAATATGTTATGTTAATTATAGACTGTTTCTGATCAAGTGTAAAAACTGTGACGAGCTGTGATCAGAGCTAGTGATAGTGTGCTGGGTGCATGAGTGATTTCCTTTCTCAGTGAACAGAGTTTCTTGTCTCCTCCCGTTGTACAACTCTATCAGGTTGTTATTAAGGTGTGCTTACTCTGGTTTTGAGGGTAGGTATAGATATTTTAATTGGCTGTAGATTTCTTCTCAGTTTTGGTTCATGATTTCCACTATATGAGCAAGGTTGTTTAATTTAGCATGTTTATATTTAATTTTACATGTTTAGCGTACAGTACTGTATTTGACTTTTTTCCTACCTTTCGAACAACATTTATTGTTTTTACAATAAAAATTACAGTTTTTAAAATGTGTTTTAACTTAAAAAATGTAAAGCTCATACCGCCGTGTTTGTTTGAATCACCTGCCACAGAAATGAGACGCAGGAAACATTCTTTAAAATGACGTGTTCTTCACAGTGTGGCCTTTCATCTGAGTATGGTAGTTTCAGTTCATTTCCAGTTCATTGTGCTAAAATCACATGAATCTGTTCATCCTGATTAGGATTTCATTTGATGGGTTTAATGTTGGATTTGATTACTAGATGAATGTTGATATTAATACTTCTCCTTTACCGAATTTGTCATAGTTTGTGTTTTCAGTTATTTGATTTATCTTTTAATTTTATTTCTCCTTGTAGTTTACGTTTTTATTTTTATGTCCCTTGTGTTTTATTCAGGCCCCTGTGTTATGTTGCCAGTTCTCACTCGCCCTCAGTCAAGGGCCCTGCATACCCATCCAAAATGGTGACATCGGCTCTCATTGACATACCGTATTTTTCGGCTTATAAGTCAAGTTTTTTTTTTTTTGCATAATTTGCATGCCCTGCAACTTATACAGTGAAGCAACATATTTATGGATTTCCCCCCATACTGTATATATAAACCAACTTTTGGCTGAGTTATGAACGTTTTCATTCATTCTGACTGAGAAAAACATTTGAACAGTACCATTTGCAGCCACTAGATGGCAGCAGTGTAGTAGCAGTATGGCATACCATTGTATCATGTAATAGGTAAACTTGGCTATAATGGCAAATTAAAAAAGTTCAAGACAAAAACAACTGGACTTTATTTATTATACTTTATACTGTACTTTATTGTTTTGTTTTTCTTGAACTTTTTTAAATTACCATGTCCTGGATGACTGAGAATCTTCACCAGCTATTAATGACTCCGTTAAGTAAAAGTTCGACTGAGACACACCTTTGCTTTAATTTTGAGCAAATAAATACAGGTAGTCCCTGACTTACGAGCGAGTTCCGTCCCTAGGGGGCGCTCGTATGTCAAAAATTCGTAAGTAGGATCACATAGTAAAAAAAAATAAAAAATATTTTTTTTTTTTTTAAATAAATGAATACATGTACAGTACTGGACAGTCACCAAGCACTTAGCCTATCCTAACACAGTTTTTAAAGATGAAGGAATAAGTTGAATTGTCTCCCTTTCACATAAAGGGAGCATAGCTCCCTTTATGGGAATGGAGCCTGCAGGGAGGAGGGAGACAATTCAACTGACTCCTTCATCTTTAAAAACTGTGTTAGGATAGGCTAAGTGCTTGGTGACTGTACAGTACTGTACATTTATCTATTTATTAAAAATATACAGTATATACAGTATTTTTATTTTTTATTGTTTTTTATTTATAAATAGATAAATGTACAGTACTGTACAGTCACCAAGCACTTAGCCTATCCTAACACAGTTAAGGAGTCAGTTGAATTGTGTCCCTCCTCCCTGCAGGCTCCATTCCCATAAAGGGAGCTAGCTCCCTTTATGTGAAAGGGAGACAATTCAACTCACTCCTTCATCTTTAAAAACTGTGTTAGGATAGGCTAAGTGCTTGGTGACTGTACAGTACTGTACATGTATTCATTTATTTAAAAAAAGTTTTTAAAAAAGTTTTTAAAAAAAATATTAATTTTTTTTTTTTTATGAGATGCATGCTCGTAAGTCCGGGACCTCGTAAGTAAGAGCGCTCGTAAGTCGGGGACTACCTGTATTTGATTTAGGTGCTTTTGTTGTTAAATTCCGAAGGAACAAGCAGGGTTCCTCCTTATTTTTTTCCTCCCTCTGGGCGCTCACGAAGCACCTCATCTGCGAAACTATATTTGAAATACAGCTGATTTGACCATTAAAGTGCATTTTTAAGGAATAGCTCAACTGAGACACACCTTTGCTACAATTTCAAGCAAACAAATTATTGTTTTGAGGCATTTATCTTGTTAAATTTGCACAGCAACTCGTCGCATGCACGCATTCAGTGCTGAGTATCGGCTTTTGAAATACAGCTGATTTGACCATCAAAGCGCATTTATTAAGCAAACGTGAGACTGAGACACACCTTTACTATAATTTTGAGCAAACAAACAATTGTTTTTAGGAGTTAATCTTGTTAAATTCTTGTTAAAGTCCTCTCGTGTATGCTCCAACAACCGCAATTTGGCAGCCCATTGATTTTTGGCACAACACCGGCCCACATTTATTCCAGGTAGTAAGCGGTGACGCATAACTAATGCAACGCGTCAGCGGTGACGCATAATAGATGCGACTTATACAGCAAAGCGACATATTTATGAATTTTGCAACTTTTTAGACAAATTTGGACTGATGCGACTTATAGGGCGGTGCGATGTGTACGGCAAAATACACGGTACCTGCGTGACGAAGATCACCTAATTTTGTTCTCAGCACAGTTTCTCCCGCCCCTTCTCGACACAAGGCCCATGCTGAACTTTTCCTCATAAGTGAATGTGCCAAGGATTGTGTGATTGGTCAAATGTTTGTGGGCGTGTTCATCACTGTGGAAATGTGTACGAACATTCAGCTGTACGACTCTTCAAACACAATAAATTTGTCAAATGGCCAAAAACTCCTGGATGGAGATCGTGCAGACGTTGTGCATGGAGGAGTTTGTCTGCTGAAAAGTGTGGTGCACTATTCAGGACAGATTTGTGGCCAAAGGGGGGATGCCGGGACGGAGTGGAGACTCTGGCGGGAAGAAACTTGTGCGGTGACATATAATGCAGTGGGGGGGGGCTCTGCATCTGTGTTTCATGGCTATGAAAGGTGTGTGCAAAAACGAACACCCCACAACCACGTGACCTCGAGTCAACTTTGCACTTTGGATGGCGTATGCTGGGCCCTTCAGCCTCCACATTGTTCTCATCCAGCTTGTCACTCTCACACCCAGGTGCTGCCACTTTCCACTCACCCCCTGCTCTATTTATATCATATCTAATCTTTCCACAGCAGTTCATTGTCCTGAAACATTCAGATGTCTCGGTTCTCCTCATGCTCCCTCGTGCCTCCCTGTGTTCTTCCCTCCTGAAGTTGTGCAAGTTGTTGCAGCCACACCAGCTTCTTGTTTCATTTATTTAATAAATAAGTCTATTTTTACTCAAGCTCCTCATGTCTGCCTGCAGCTTGGTAGAACCACACATTGAACGTTTGTTATTACTTTACTGTATTAGCCTTTATTTAACCAGGCAAATCCCATTGAGATCACATCTCTTTTGCAAGGGAGGTCTGGACCTGAAGGCAGCCTAACATGCTTGTTTTTGTCTGTGGGAGGAAACCGGAGTACCCGGAGACAACCCATGCAAGCACAAGAAGAACATGCAAACTTCACACAGAAAGGCCCCAGGTCCAAGCGGGAATTGAATCTAGGACCTTTTTGCTGTGAGGCAACAGTGCTATCCACTGAGCCATCGTGCTGCCAATGATAGAGTTAGACTTTTAAATGAAAACTATGTTAACTGCATTTGTGTTTCACTAAATTCTGACTTTTGTACATGCAGATAACATTAAATGAAGACATGAGCTCTCATTGCAAGTGCTTCTCACACATTAATGCTCTTTCATTTGNGAGTCATATCAGAGAGTCAGAGTCAGAGAGTCTTTATTGTCATTTGCACCGCATGTGGTACATGTGATGAAAACGAGATTATGTACACGGGGTCCCAGTTACATCCAACAACAAATGCAAGAGAAAAACAGTAATAACATCTAGAATTAACTAAGAAAAACATCAACTAGTAATACACTAAGCCTAATATAGTGGAAATAAACAGCAGCACGAACATGAGTTTGTATGAGCAGATGGTCACAGATGAACACAGCAACAAGAAAACAGATCAGCATCAGCACAATGTGATATTTTGCAGTGTTTATTTTTTATTTTATTTTTATTTATTCATGAGTCTAACAGCCTCAGGGTAGAAGCTGTTCCTCAGTCTAGTGGTTCTACATTTGATGCTCCTCAACCTCCGTCCTGAGGGGAGTGGGGCAAAGAGTGAGTGTGCTGGGTGAGTGAGGTCTTTCATGATGCAGGTGGCTCTTTTCCTGCATCTGGAGGTGTAAATGTCTGTGATGGTGGGGAGACTGACTCCAACAGACTTCTGTGCAGCCTTCACCACTCTCTGCAGAGCTTTCCTCTCTTCAACTGTGCAGCCTCCATGCCACACGTTGATGCTGGAGCACAGGATGCTCTCCACTGCACACCTGTAGAAGGAGGTGAGGACTGGGCTGCTCAGACCAGCTCGTCTCAGCCGTCTGAGGAAGTAGAGTCTCTGATGACCTTTCTTGATCAGGCTGGTGGTGTTGTTGCTCCAGCTGAGGTTATCATTCAAGTGTACACCCAAGTATTTGTAGCTGGAGACCACTTCCACTGCAGACCCACCTATTTTCAGTGGGGCATGGGTGTGTTTGTTCCTTCTGAAGTCCACAATCATCTCCTTTGTCTTCTTCACATTCATGTGAAGATTATTCTCTTTGCACCAGCTCTCCAGGTGTTCTCCAGGTGTTCCACCTCCTGTCTGTAGCTATGAAAGGTGTGTTCAAAAACGAACACCCCACAACCACGTGACCTCGAGTCAACTTTGCACTTTGGATGGCGTATGCTGGGCCCTTCAATCTCCACATTGTTCTCATCCAGCTTGTCACTCTCACACCCAGGTGCTGCCACTTTCCACTCACCCCCTGCTCTATTTATATCATATCTAATCTTTCCACAGCAGTACATTGTCCTGAAACATTCAGATGTCTCGGTTCTCCTCATGCTCCCTCGTGCCTCCCTGTGTTCTTCCCTCCTGAAGTTGTGCAAGTTGTTGCAGCCACACCAGCTTCTTGTTTCATTTATTTAATAAATAAGTCTATTTTTACTCAAGCTCCTCATGTCTGCCTGCAGCTTGGTAGAACCACACATTGAACGTTTGTTATTACTTTACTGTATTAGCCTTTATTTAACCAGGCAAATCCCATTGAGATCTCTTTTGCAAGGGAGGTCTGGACCTGAAGGCAGCCTAACATGCTTGTTTTTGTCTGTGGGAGGAAACCGGAGTACCCGGAGACAACCCATGCAAGCACAAGAAGAACATGCAAACTTCACACAGAAAGGCCCCAGGTCCAAGCGGGAATTGAATCTATAGGACCTTTTTGCTGTGAGGCAACAGTGCTATCCACTGAGCCATCGTGCTGCCAATGATAGAGTTAGACTTTTAAATGAAAACTATGTTAACTGCATTTGTGTTTCACTAAATTCTGACTTTTGTACATGCAGATAACATTAAATGAAGACATGAGCTCTCATTGCAAGTGCTTCTCACACATTAATGCTCTTTCATTTGTGAGTAAAACAAATTGATGGAAAACATGGTGAACACATGCACAGTTGCATCATTAAACTTGGATGAGATCAATTATTATAGAATTAACATTCATCCATCCATCAATCCATTTTCTGTACCTGCTTCTTCCTTTTCGGATTGGGTGGGGTCAATATCCAGCAGTCACTGTGTGAGAGGCGGAGGACACCCTGGACATGTTGCTCCAGTCGATCACAGGGCCACATAGAGACAAACGAGACAAACGACTATTCACTCTCACACTCACACCTAGAGACAATTTAGTGTTATCAATCAGCCTAACATGTATGTTGTTGGTCTGTGGGAGGAAACGGAAGCGGAGAAAACCCACATGCATGTAGAGAACATGCAAACTCCACCCAGAATGGCCCCGGCTGGGATTCGTTCCAGTGGTTAAAATAACCCCAGTGCTCAAAGTAAATCAAAGTAAATATGCTTTACTAAAAAAGCATTTTTGTTTTATGCTTCATATTTTTGAACTGATGATGAATCAAACAACTTTTTTTTTGTTGCCAGATGTAAATCCACACGCCCAGCTGTCACTCTGCAGCCATGTGTAACGGAGACAAACAAACAGTGGGGGCTGCTCCATCTCTCATCGCAACCCATCGATCATAACACGGCACTGCAAATTTCCTGGAAGAAGTGGATAAACTGATGTGGAGAGCACGAGCGGTGGAGCCAGTGGTACTTGTGTGTGTGTTTTGAGTGTGACTTGGAGAAGGACAAAGGACAGAGACACATTCTGGAGATGTCCTCCGAGGTGTCAACAAGACATCTGCCATCTCCCAACTCTGTCACGCCTTCTTGCATCTTGTGGTCAGAGTTCTTGTTTCTGCACACAGCACATCTGTCTGGTAGAAAACAAATGTGCCAGAGAAGAAAGTTCAAATGAAAAATGAAGCCGATGGGGAATAGAAAGAGAGATTAAAGGGCCAACCAGTACAAGAGGTTGCTTAAATAACGAAAAAGAGAGTGAGAGAGGAGCACTGGACTTAGACACCGCAGGACAAATCATTTTTTCTTTTTCTTCTTATCACCTCTAGTAGTTATCTACCACCCATGGCTCCCCCCTCCACATTGTCTCACCTGTCTTTAAACTCATCCTTTCACCTTTAAACTGTCTTTACTCTTTTCCTCAACACACTGTCCTGCAGAAAAGTTCAATCTTTGCATTTTCATTGTAGTTGCCCAGACCAGCGTTGCGCCTTATGAAAGTTTCATCTCCCTTTCCCTCTTCCTCCCTCGTTACGTCTGCATCGATGGCTGGATCCAGCTCCCCAGGTGAAGAATGATGATGAGAATGCGAGGAGAGCAGCGGAGGGCTTGCCATGCTGGGCTGTATGCGACTCGAGCTGCTTCAGGGTGAACGACAACAGCTTAGATGGAGAAAAAACGGACACTGCCTTCATATCTTCATCATCTATGCCATGAGCAAAAAATAGTCAGCTTCTCAGATTTCAGGCCGTTTTGCTTCACTGACACAAAGATCTTTTGGGGAAAAATGCCTCAAGTGGACAGAACTGAACAAATCTGCTTTATGCGCAAGAGACATCACTGAAATTTCAAATGACTCTTTGTGTTACTCCCACACATACAAACTGAATGTATGTAAAACTGAGCTGTGTGTGCAAAACATTTCTTTATGCTTACATTGTTACAAAACAACCAGTGGGACGCGGAGTACAAAAATTAATTGTAGTATTCCAACACTGCTACAGAAAAAGACCCTGCAAGAACTGCACTGAAGGCTAAAATATTAATATTTTACAACCTTTTTATTTCCTCAGAAACCTTGGTGAAAATCGTAGGATTCCAGCCCCTTTTCTTGGCAGGTTCTCAAGTCCTGGGCTGCGCCAAAGAGCAGCAGGTGTGGGTCATCTCCTTTGAGAAGCTCCATGAATATAAAGTTGTTTTCACACCTGATTGTCCGGTAGACTCGGTTTGATTGGGGACCAAAATTCGGAACATTTGTTAACATTTTCAGCTGGCGAGGTTTGCATTCACACTGCACTGAGTCAGTCAAGCCGACCTGTTCCCACCCCTCACCTGTGGTGGCGCTGCATCAAGAACTACTGAAGGAAACGACACGAAAATCTATGAAGAACACGCTTCTTCTTCTTCTTCTGGAAATAAAAACAAAATGGAGTGGCATCAACTTTTAGCAGTTTTAGGATTTCTGTTTTGTCATTTTTCAACAATGGACTCAGCATGAGTGGAAGATGAGGCAGAAGACCATGGATAATGTTGTTTTTCACACACGACAGCTGAGACGGCTCCATGAGGTAAGAGAAATGCACATTTGTTTTGGTTGTACACAGAATGCCCTGCTCTGTAGTCCACTTCTTGCTTTTGGATCAGTCTCTGGTCCGCTTGCATTCACAATGCATTCGAACCACGCTAGAGTTCACTTCAACCGAACCAAGATCTAGATTTTTAGGTGGACCAAAGTTTGTTTTTTTGGTCCACATCAGAGTTCGATTGCACATTCACACCTCCCTAAACAAACCAGACTTTCTAAGCAAACAGACTAGAGTTTGATTAAAGCAGACTAAACAGGGCTGGTGTGAATGCACCCTAAGAGGCTGTGGATGTATTATTTTCCCTGCTGGAGCATTATGGTGTGGTCACACCGAGCAGCGTTTTTACCTCCAAAGCTTCCAGCCTCCATGTAAAGTCAATGGTGGACGCACTCAGGCACCTCCTGGCGTCTGGCGTCAGGTCGCGTGCGTGTTGAGCGTGCTGAGTAGCGTTTTTTCGTGCACGTGAACCGGCTTCCACCTCCAAACCGAGCATTCAACATGTTGAAGATTTCGCGGTTCAAACTTTCAAACGCCGCTCAACTCCACCTGATTGGTTGGTGTGTCAACCAATCAGGGAGAGTCGGGGGGCAGAAGAGAGGGGGCAGTGGGAGAGTCCCTATGTGACGCGGAAACGAGGGTGCGCGCGCACTATGTGACGTATTGTTTGTCGGGAAAAAAAAAGAAAAGACTCGCGAGCTCGTGGACTATGGAAGAGAAACTCATTGTAGCTGTGTGTTCGCGACAATTCCTTCACGACCAGTCAAGTCTGCTCGACAGAGACGGAAATAAAAGGCTCCTCGCCTGGCGGAGTGCACTCTGTATACCGGTAAGCTCCTCCCACACCCCGTCGCCACAGCAACGAAGCCGCCGCAACACTACAGTTTGGACAACACTGGGTAGCGCGTCCACTTCCGTGCGTGAGGAGCGTTTTCGGAGGTAAAAACGCTGCTCGGTGGTCCACTTCCGTGCGTGAGGAGCGTTTTCGGAGGTAAAAACGCAGCTCGGTGTGACCACACCATTAGACACCAACCAGTATTGCTTTCAGCCTCCTTGTGATGATCTACGGTAACCTAAAGAATTGAATGTACTAGGGCTGTGCGATGACGATATATATCGTGGGGATAGGGGTTGAACGAGTACATCATTTTTAACCTCGACATTAACAAAAAAAAACTCGAGCGGCACTCGAGTAGCCGATGACGTCACAGTGTCTTATGATGCAAAATAAATAAATAAATATGAATGCATAAAAACGTCTTTACAAAAAGAAAAAAAAGACCAACAGAACATTGGGAGCATTTATTATGCTCCTATCATTTATCATACTGCAGATAAGTCACNTCGAGAGCAACAGAGACGCAGGCGCATGAAGCCGGTGTCTCAACAAGGAGAAACAGCTGCACAGGCAGCCCAAGAAGAAGAACTTTTACCAAAAAGAGGGGGAAGCTCACCTTGTTAGCTTCCATTATTTCGCTCCGCTGAAACTCGGAGACAAAATGGGTCCAGAGGACACGAACCCAGAGTCCAACCGAGTCCGAACTCGGGTCCAGTTAACCAATACAAAACAGACCAGAGACACAACAGAACCGGAATCAAACGCAACGTTTTCTCTTTTCTGTTTCTTGCCTTGTTTACTCCAGATTCCAGAGCGGATTTCTTCTTCGTGGGTTTTATTAGCAGCCGTTGTTTTACCGCCACCTGCAGGAAAAATTTGGACCAAAGTAGAAACTCCTTTTCTACTTTGGTCCAAATTTCCTTGTTCTTTTTGTTCACATTCTTATAATTGTAACTGTATCTGTAGTAAAATAATAATAAAAAACTTTGGTCCAAATTTTTCCTGTACACACACACACACACACACACACACATCGTGTTGTATATATTGTGATATATATCGTTATCGTGATATAAAAAAGTCCATATCGTGATATATGACTTTTTCCATATCGCCCAGCACTAGAATGTATCTTGTCATCTCCTTCATGTTTCCTAGAATCTGGCTCCTGAGTCTCAATTACTGGATTCCTCGTCTTCTTCCTTGTGCCTTCAACGCCAGTACTTACCTATGAATCTTTACAATCTCTTAGCCTACCTTCAGCTGCTCCGCCACTTCACCACTTTTCCATATACTAACCTCAATGATCCTTCTGCCATTCTTTGACCGTGGACCATACCTACCTGGAATCTTCTGCCCTCCTCTCAATGCTGTGAAACCCACATACAAGTAAGAGATGGATAACCTGATCATACCTACTATTCCCTTCCAGAAATAATCATTACTTTTTCTCTTTCCCTAGGTTTCCCAGGTTTCATTGTATGTATATAATCCTACACTTTAAAAAAAAAAGGCCGTTTTAATTACTTAAAGAGCATGAGTCTGTTAGTTGTGATTACAAATATTTTTGAGCTGATTTTGTTATTTAAAATGTCAGAAAAGTTCAAGTTATTTGTAATTAACAGTTTTCTTAATTGTTGGAACTATTTAACTCAGAGGGTAACACTGTAGTTTAATTTCTTGATATGTACTTGTGCTTTGAGGTGCTGGATAGGTCCAAAATGGAGAAAAAGAGGCAGCCTATGAAGTAATTGCTAAATGGCTAACTAATAATATAACTTGGCAAAAAGAAGCTTATATAGACTTTTATCGGGTGATTAGTGGGTGAGAACAGATGTACACAACACGTGACAAACAGGTGTGTAAAAATGTTGCACCGAGGGACTGAGAGAAATGCAATTTCAATCCTGTGTATGTCCTGTACATATTGCAGTTCTGACAATAAAGTTGACTTTGACTTTGACTTTGAAACCAAACCTACTGAGAGAACAATGGAGAAAGAATAAACTTTTAAATGAGACTCAAACTACAAAAACAAATGGCAAAACTAACACCATAACAGAGTCAGTGGTTGTTACACTGTCAATATAATAGCCACTGAATGCAACCAATGAAAACAAAGATAACACATTTTATCCTGAAATATACCAAGTTATGCAGTTTGAATGAGTTTCTTCAGTTATTATTGGAGTATAATGACATAAAATTCTGAAATGCAGGTTTGCACCCAATGTAAACACTTGACTGTAAACTTTGTTCAACAATTCTGAAAGAAAATGTGGACAAATGCATCAGAATTGCCTAACTTCCATCACAAATGTCTCTTCAATCTATTTTTTACCACTTTGTCTGGTTTTGTATAGGTAAACAAATGCATAACGTAGTTAGGAGCTGTTTACAATTTTTTTCCTATAAATTATGAATTTAGGTGGACAGTAATTAGATATTAGGGGAAAAACATTAGATTTTTTTTCTTTATGATTTTTCTTTTTTATTATTGGAATGAGAACCTTTTATCCTGCAATGTAACTTAACCAGAAAGCAGCTCATTTGTCTGTTCCAGGATCCCTCCAACACTTTGGAAAATCGAAAACACAATGATGGCTAGTAACTCCCAGTCCCAACAACACTCAGCTCAAAAAAATCATTGACAGCGTGCAACCACTGGCATCTAAAAGGAGCGGGAGCGAGGCTGGAGAGAAATACCAGCAACTGTCAAACCAACGTCTCTCCTATGTCCTCCCTTGCTCTCCCAGCAGGCGGAGCTTGATCCTTTTAAGCCCCTTTTCAGCCAATCAACTGTCTACAGTGAACACATGAATTAGTAGGCACTCATTAACACAAAAATGACACAGGGTCATGTCACAGTGGCAGCTGTTCCCACAGCCCCCTGTGCGATTGAGCTGTCCTTTTTAGGATAGCCCTGCTCACCCCAGTTGGGGATGGGCCTAGAAATGGTGGCCTAAACATTGCTCACTCAATTTATTCCTGGATAGATTACATCTCCTATTGGGACATTCCACTCTGTGGTGGAAATAGGATAATGATAAACCTGAAACTGGCCACATGGAACATGAGAACCCTCCTGGACCCCACTGGCAACTGTCAGACCCCACAGAAGAACTGCACTAGTTGCTGCTGAATTTAGGTCAACATTACTGCCTTAAGTGAAAACGCACCTAGATGAAGGATGCCTCAAGGAAGAAGGAATGGGTTACTTCTTGAAAGGATATGCCCCTGGTGGACATTGTCTGCATGGCGAGAAACTGGCAGTTAAAAACAGCCTGCTACAAAGCCTGACCAAAATACCTGTTGGCATCGGGGAAAGGCTGATGTTGCTCTGTATTCCCATAACAAATAATAATTTTGCAACACTTTTCAGTGCTTATGTACCAACTATAGCATCTGAGAATTAGGTCAAAGGTTGCTTTTATATGTCACTGGAGATGAAGGTCTCTGGCAAATCCCAAGGCTGAAAACATTGTTTTGCTGTGCAGCTTCAATATTCGAGTTGGCCAGAATAACAGGATATGGAGTGGAGTGCTTGATGGACATGACATTGGTCAAGTCAATGCAAATGGCATGAGACTTAGTCTCTGTGCTGAGCATGATCTTACCATAGAAAATACACTCTTCCAGCTGAAGAACAAATACAAAACATCCTGGATGCATCCCGTTTCAAACATTGGCACTTAATCATGTGAGATGTTGCAACATCAGCAATGTCCTCATTACCCATGTCAAGAAAGGAGCAAAATTCTGGACAGACCACCATATTATTATAGACAAACTCCACATCAGTAAAAAATGATTTGCCAACAAAGTTCCATTAACTCACACATACTGCCCATCTTCACAACCAGTAACAAATGGCTGGTATTAGTTTGGTCCTTTAAATATCTGGGCAGTATCCTAATGGAGAACTGCAGTATAGACCACTAAATTCAAAACTGGATCAGACAAGCATCAGCTGCTTTGGAAAATTACAGTGCTGGGTCTTCCAATACAAAAAATCTCAATCTCTCCACCAAGATTAGTGTCTACAAGATGGTCTACATTACCACTCACAAAAGTGGAAACCAGCAATCAGCAATGACTGTCACATCAGGTCCCTAGAGTTCTTTCATGCCTACAGCGCATCCTAGGACTAACCTGGCATGACTATGTGCCTTATACTGAGACACATTTAAAAACTAATTGCACAATCATCGAGGCCACGCTCACAGAGCACCAGCTATGTTCACTTGGACATGTGATCTGGATGCTTCAGCATTGACAGCTCTGAAGAGTACTGTATGGCCCAAAAAATCACGGCCAACGCTTAGCCAGAGGGCATAAAAATAGATAAAAAGACCAGTTAAAAACCTTCTTGAGGAAGTGCAACATCAGGCCTAAGGAGACACTGCTGCTGTTGATTGCAACAACTGGAGGCAATATGGTTTTGTAGGTACAAACAGGCTGGAGGAGGGCAGAACCACCAGAGAGGAAAAAGTGGACAGACACAGGAGGAACCCCTGATGCCAGTACTACCACAACTACAGCAACTCATATATGCCTAGGGTTGGGCATCGAGAATCGAGAATAGTTCGGAACCGGGACTAACTGTCTGGTTTTCCCAGAATCGTTCAAAATATAAATTTTCGATTCCTATTTTCGATGCTAGTCCGCCGACCGTAATTAGCCGCCAACGCCGAAGAAGAATATGCCGCCGAAAACCAACAAAGAAAAATCCACCAGAAGTGAGCAGCCGCTGTCAAAGCATGGCTTATTTTTTTAATAAAATGACCAGTCAGCTCAGTGCAGCACTTGCAATAATTTTCTGTCATGCAAAGGAGGGTGGAGAAGTAAAATAGTGGCCCGTCTTTGACGCGCTCCGCCGGATTATTTTCGCTTCGTCCGTGTCCGACCAGAAGTGTGGTCCGTCTGCAAAACGCTCTGCTGGACTTTTCACTGCGTCCTTGTCCGTCTCTATCAGGTAAATAAACCTATAAACTACGTCTCATACCAACTTTAAGACAGCTAACAAGTTATACTCCACTTAAAGCGGTAAGTCAGCTCAAATACAAACACGATGCTAACGTTAGCTCGTATTGTTTTCTTAGACAAACAACCTGAAATGGCTAATAATGTTAGCCAGGCTCCACGGTGTCCACCACAGCGTCCAACAGAAATAAATTAATCCCACCAGTGAAGAAGAGCTGCTCTGCTCTTTAAACAGAAGATGGATGATGTGTCTGGGAGCAGATACAGAGAAAGCTGATGGAGCAGGTGAAGTGTCATTCATGCACAACTGTCCTTTCTGCTATTAAAATATGAAATCTAAATCCTAGTAATGTTCTTTGTGGTCAACAGAGGAAGACTGTGGAGATGATGGGTTCACCATGCAGTCTGAAGAAAGGCCTGAAAGTGGAGGATGAGGAGGATAATTTTGTTTGATATTCTGCTTTCTGCAGCAGGTTAGCCCATCAGTTAGAGCTCAGTAACATGACTGCAGCATCAGACACTGGACATGCGGGAATGTGTTTTCAAACATAAAGCTCTCTTGTGAAAGTGTACCCCTGCGAAAAGGAAATTCATTACATATTGAAGTTCATAAGTTGATATTTATGTACTGGTTGAAAATAACCCTGTGAGAAATTCATAGTAAATTTAACAAAATTGAAAAAGTTCATAGCATTAAAATTCAAATAGAAGTTCAAATTATTTCATCCTGAAAGAACTCTGCCTAACTACTGTAGCTCATTTATAACATGATGGAGTTAAACTCAAAGTACCGGTAGTCTCCTCAGATAAATAGTGTTAACTTGTTATTTTTATATGAAAGTTTTTGTTAACTTATTTTTATATTTGATTGTTTCTGTTCAGTGCCCTGAGACAACTTCTGTTGTGACTTGGCGCTATACAGTATAAATAAACTGAACTGAATTGACATGTCTTTTTTTAACCCCGCCTACAAAAAGAATCGGAATCGAGAATCGGAAAGAATCGGAATCGAAACGAAGAATCGGAATCTGAACCGGAATCGCTCAAGCCGGGTTCCCACTGAACGCGTCTTGAGCATCAAAAACGCTCCTAACGCACTGTGTTGGCTGCTTGTCAACAGATGTCTGTTCACATCAAACGCGTCTGAAGACGCGCAGTGGGAGGAGCGTCTTGGTCCTTTTCCAGTCGGGTTTGTTTTGTTTTTGTACACCGGGCAGATAAAATCAGCTTTTTGTGAGCCCCGTTACTACTTGAGTGGGTTTTCTACGAGCCGAACTGCAGCTCCGAAAGTCTTTGTTGAGATTAAAACGTTTTTTTTATGTTTGGGGTGATCGTACGCTCGAGCGGACAGCGGCAACTGTAAAAATGCCAAGTTTCTTACCGGAGGCTGGTTTCTTCATGGAGGCTCGTTGGGCTAAGTTTGAAAAGTCCAAAAAAAGTCCCGTCGTCGTTGCGTCATCACATAGCAGAGTCTCTCCCGATTGGTTGCTGCGACGCGGCGAGCAGCCAAAGTTCAAATATTTGAACTCCGGCAGCGGCTGCTTTGGACGCGTCGCGTGCGCGGAAAAGAACTGCCGCGCTCTGCCGCGCTGCTCGAACTGCTCAAAACGCGCTGCGTCACGCTTCGCCGCTCCTCGCCGCTCCTCGCCGCTCCTCCACATAGACTTTCAATGTAAACCGGCTGCTTCCGCTGCCCGAAACGCATTTGGTGGGTAGCCGGCATCAAATTCAAACGATGCCCAACCCTACATATGCTCCACCTGCACATGTAGCTCCCGAATTGGCTTTTGTTTGTAGCCATCAAAGCACTCATTGCTAAATGATAACTGTGGATTTCCTCATCGGACTAAGATGGACAACCAAGAGAGAGAGATATAATTGTTTAAACAGATGAATGTGGCCCCTTCAGGTGTCTGGAAAGTGCACCCAAGGATGAACCAGAATTTTGTTGGTTGACAACTACGGTATTCCTGATATCTTTGCTGATTTCTTTCAATTTGGGGGGGATGTTGTCACTTAAAGAAGCATGTTTGAGGTGTGCCTTCAAATATATCTAAGAGAGAGCCTCCAACAAACTTAAATACTGTCAACTAATCCATTAAAATTGATTTAAAAAATTTTTTTTTTTACTTTAACGGTTTATCATGCATTCCATTTCAGTCTATTCTTGGTGCTTATGGTTGTATGATAGAGACAATTATTTCCCCATCTTAGACTTTCAGCGTGCTGTAGCTGCACACACAGTAAAAATAAGGCCCCCCATCTGATCGAGCAGCGTGATTTGTCAGGTTTTACTGCAGAAGTTCCCTGGAATCTCTGGAAGTCATCACCTACCCGCTGGT
>JBBPBX010021147.1:26338-42655 GCA_038048925.1 Garcialebias charrua | reverse complement strand
TACTTTTTTTATAAAGCCCTTTAAAACAACATCTGCAACAAAGTGTTGTACATATAAAATCATTTTAACTAATCATTGCATCTTTTCCTCTTTTTAAATAAATCCTTTTTCACATATTTTTCACTGTTTTGCGCCCCGGATAGCATTTTTTTTCCTGCCGCTTCATCTTGTTGCACAACGAGTGGTAGTCCAAGATAAAAAAAAAATATTTAAAAAAACCCGCCTGAGTGCGTTCTCTTAGGGGTGTGTTCACAGCCACCTGTGTGGGCAAGGAGCCATAGGATGGGAGGTGAGGGAGCACAGGGGCGCCTAATCAGTGCCCTGTTATTGATCATTTCATGCAGTTAAATATAGAAAATGCCTACTAGAAAAACGTTTTTTCTAGAGACGGTCTCTAGATGGTTTTGACGCTGCACTATGGGGGTGCCCCCTGTAGTGCAGCACCCCCATGCGTTGCATACACTGCATACTGGCTTTTTGCGCCACTGTGGCCATCTTGAATTGTGTTGGCTCCAAATGTATTCAGTTGTAAAGCTTCTTTTAGTGGTTATTTTCAAAAAGTTTCATTAAAATCCACTTAGGGGTTCACCCTGTTCATTTAGAGAACATTTAGCTGTGCTGACTCCAAACAGTTAATGGAAAAACTTTGAAAAAATAAAAAGTACAGCCTATTACAGCTCATAACATGTGCTGTTGTGCTGTAAAAATAAGATGTGAAGTTTTTTTTTTTTAAAGAACTCTTAAAGATTTTTAAAAAATCTAAAAAGTAATTTAAATGTTATATTTTTATTTCAGGTTGAGAGCCCTAAAAGACTGACTAGTTTGTTTTTTGTAGAAAAGAAAATCTATCAAAAATATATATTTATTAGTTAAATGACGACACAGTGGCTCAGTTGGTAGAGCTGTTGCCTTTAAGCAAGAAGGTTGCCAGTTCAATTCCTGGCTCTGGACCTTTCTGGGTGGAGTTTGCATGTTCTGTACGTTACGGTGGCCGAGGGGTGCAAACGCGCTGCAAAAAGAAAACAGCGCTCCAAAAGTTGAAACACGCAACAAAATGAAAACAGCAGCTTTCCAAAAGTTGAAACACGCAACAAAATGAAAACAGCAGCTTTCCAAAAGTTGAAACACGCAACAAAATGAAAACAGCAGCTTTCCAAAAGTTGAAACACGCATCAAAATGAAAACAGCGCTCCAACAGATGAGGCGCACTGCAAAAGATAAGTCGCGCTCCCAAAAGAGGACGACCTGCAAATACAGAACGAGCTGCAAATAGAAAAGCCACAACGGAAGTGCTCCAGACCACTAGGGGCAGTCGAACAAAGAACAAATCATAAGCATATTATAGTTTTCGGAATGGCAATAGTTATTTGTGTATTTTAACTTATTTATTACTGAAGAATATTTTACACATCGAAACTATCCCGTTGTAATTGTTTTAATACTGTGCGATAGAGAGGCAATGTATTGATCCTCGGTTGGCTTAGTGGTCTAACACATTGCCTCGAATGTGGGAGACCTGGGTTCGATTCCCGGTCTCGGAAATTTTTGTGGTATTAATTTCTTTTTTTTTTAAAAAGCCTTTTGTTTTGGATAAATCGGGTGGAATAGATAAATACATCTACATGTTTATTCTTTGTTGTTGCTTGGTTTATGTTGGTGGCTAGAGTTTTAGTTTGTTTTAGGCAGCAGGCGTGGGGAGGAGGTTGGGGGTTGTCACGCCTCCTCCAGCAACAACCTAAAACAAGCTAAAAGTCTTGCCAACAACATAAACTAAGCAACAACAAATAATAAACATGTAGATGTATTTATCTATTCCATCCGATTTATCCAAAACAAAAGGCTTAAAAAAAAAAATTAATACCACAAAAGTTTCCGAGACCGGGAATCGAACCCAGATCTCCCACATTCGAGGCAATGTGTTAGACCACTAAGCCAACCAAGCATCAATACGTTACCCCTCTATCGCACAGTATTAAAACAAATACAATGGGATAGTTTCGATGTGTAAAACATTCTTCAGTAATAAATAAGTTAAAATACACAAATAACTATTGCCATTCCGAAAACTATAATATGCTTATGATTTGTTCTTTGTTCGACTGCCCCTAGTGGTCTGGAGCACTTCCGTTGTGGCTTTTCTATTTGCAGCTCGTTCTGTATTTGCAGGTTGTCCTATGGGAGCGCGATTTTGCAGTGCGCCTCATCTGTTGGAGCACTGTTTTCATTTTGATGCGTGTTTCAACTTTTGGAACGCCGTTTTCTTTTTGCAGCGTGCTGTTCTGTTTTTGCTGCGCGTTTGCTCCCCTCGGCCACCGTAGTACGTGCTGCGTGGGTTTCCTCCCACACACCAAAAACATGCATGTTAGACTGACTGGTAACTCTAAATTGTCTCTAGCTGAGAGAGAGAGAGTGAATGATTGTTTGTCTCATTTGTCTCTATGTGTCCCTGGGATGGACTGGAGACCTGTCCAGGTGTCCCCACCTCTCACACAGTGCTAGTTGGACATGGGCACCAGTGACCCCAGTGACCCAAAAAGGAAGACGCGGGTAAAGATAATCAGAATCAGGTTTATTGGCCAAGTATGTTGACACACACAAGGAATTTGTTTCCGGCTGTTCGTGTCTCTCTAGAAAGTGTCTCTCAAAAATGCTTAAAAAATTTAATAAAAAAAAAGCTAAAAAAAAGTCTCTCTATAGGATTGACATTATACAGATACTTTACATAAAAAAACGTACAAATAATACACAAAATACAGAAGGATTCACATCACATGGGGGTTGGGAATGGGTTGGGGGTCACGCTGATGGATGTCTGATGATCAGCTGTTGACGATGGTGATGGCCTGGGGGAAGAAACTGTTCTTGTGTCTGACAGTCTTAGTGGACAGAGATCTGTAGCGTCTGCCAGACGGGAGAAGTTGGAACATGTTGTGACCCGGGTGTGTGGAGTCTGTGATGATTTTTCCAGCCCGTTTCCTGGTTCTTGCGTGGTACAAGTCCTGAATGGAGGGCAGTGAAGCCCCGATGACTTTCTCAGCCGTCCTCACTGTTCGCTGCAGCCTGTTCCTGTCCTGCCTTGTGGCTGCTCCAAACCAGACTGTGATGGATGTACACAGGATGGACTCAATGACTGCAGTGTAGAACTGGATCAGCAGCTCCTGAGGCAGGTCCAGCTTCCTCAACTGGCGTAGGAAGTACAGTCTCTGCTGGGCCTTTTTGAGGATGGAGGTGATGTTGTGCTCCCACTTCAGGTCATGTGAGATGGTGGTTCCCAGGAACCTGAAGGACTCTACCGTAGACACGGGGCTGTTGAAGATTTTGAGGGGCAGCAGTTCTGGGGGGTGTCTCCTGAAGTCCACTCTCATCTCTACTGTCTTCAGTGTGTTCAGCTCCAGTTTGTTCAGGCTGCACCAGGACATCAGTCGTTCCACCTCCTGTCGGTACGCAGACTCGTTGTCATCACTGATAAGTCCAATGACTGTAGTGTCATCTGCGAACTTCAGGAGTTTAACAGACGGGTCATTAGAGGTGCAGTCATTGGTGTATAGAGAGAAGAGCAGTGGAGAGAGCACACAACCCTGAGGGGCACCAATGCTGATGGAACTTTGCAGGTTGTATTCTGATTGCGTCCATGCAGGTTGTATTCTGATTGCGTCCATGTGGATGTAATAATTGTTCATCATGTGTGTTTGGGTGGAAATAATCATTATTACCCCATCATGAACAGTTTCCAGAATCACCTGTAGGTGTCGCCAAAGGAACACAAACCACAGAAACGTGCGTACGCCTGCACTGGAGCTGGCTTGGCGGTGCGGACATATCCACGTTCAGTTCTGTTTTGATACATACAGAGTTTTGCGTGGATAGTGACGTACGCACGGTTTTTGTGCCTACGCACCTATTTAATTATTACATATTGTACTGATCTCTGTATTTAATTATTACATATTGTTCTGATTTCTATATTTAATTATTACATATTGTACTGATTTCTGTATTTAATTATTACATACTGTACTGATTTCTATATTTAATATTAAATATTGTACTGATTTCTGTATTTAATTATTACANCAGTATATCTCTTAATACAGAACCTCCACCACAACACTCTTTTTTCTTAGCATCAGTCATTAAACAACAGTCAGATTAATTCATCCCTCATTCTTTTTTCTTCAGCTCTAATTAAACCAATGAACTAACTTTGTCATGGTCCTCACTAGTGAAAATAATATTTTGAAAAAAGGATACTGTATACAGGACTATTACAGACCGGCTATTTGATCAAAACAAAATTACATACAGCTGCAGAGTGATGGTAAATTTAAAAGATTTCCTGCAAAGCAAACCATCTGTTGTACAACTGCAAAGTAATTACTCGAGACATAACTACAATTAGAGTCAAAACCAACAGACAAGCCAAACAACGGCAGACATTAACGTCTGCAAAAAGACCAAAGAAACAAAGCGATACCAAGCCACTCTATTATATTTTAAATGGTATTAAAACAGAGCTGTTCACTATATATCATTCAACACTTGCTCTTCCCAATGTTAGCCCCTCCAAAAGGCTGCCACAGCTGTTCTCCGCATTTTAGCATGTTAGCTCGGTGTCCATCCAACATCTGAGGCTGCCAGGCGGACATCGAGGCGAGCTCCCGGCCGCAGCAGGCCTCTAAGCTGCCTGTCGGCACCGTGTCCCTGGTGGGTCCGGCGTTAGCATGTTAGTCCCTCCAATAGCTGCACCCGTTAGCATGTTAGCCCCTCCAAAAGGCTGCCGCAGCTGTTTCTCCGCATTTTAGCATGTTAGCTCGGTGTCCATCCAACATCTGAGGCTGCCAGGCGGACATCGAGGCGAGCTCCCGGCCGCAGCAGGCCTCTAAGCTGCCTGTCGGCACCGTGTCCCTGGTGGGTCCGGCGTTAGCATGTTAGTCCCTCCAATAGCTGCACCCGTTAGCATGTTAGCCCCTCCAAAAGGCTGCCGCAGCTGTTTCTCCGCGTTTTAGCATGTTAGCTCGGTGCGGCGGAGCGATCGGCGGCTGCTGCTCCGGGCCTGAGACATCCACAGAGTTCACCGAGCATTTCCAGCACATTTATCCGTATGAGGCAAACTCGGACACACGGTCCATCCAAAGCTGGCTGTAGAGGCCGGATCTAACCGAAGCTGGCGGGCACTGCCAAAAACTTGCGGAAACTGGCGGAAACTGCGTAAATCGGCTTAAAAATAATAAAAATAATAATAATTTATTTATAAAGCCATTTAAAACAACCGCAGCTGCAACAAAGTGACATAAATCAAGAACATTTAAACACATAAAATAAGATTTTTTATTTTTTTTAATTTTTTATGAGATGCACGTTCGTAAAGTCGAATTGCCGTAAGTCGAGGCTGTCGTAAGTCGAGGACTACCTGTACTGTATATGAACTGAGTGTTTTTTTAATCTGAACTCTGCAGTGCCTTTCTGTGGGCTGGCTACTCACCGCCTTTGAGTACTCCACAGCCCCCCCGCCCCCTCTCTGTGTAATGTCGGTGTCATTATGTGCTTGTGTGCGAGATTTTTTCTCATTACCACATTTTTTAACCTTCAAACAGAGGTCAAAAATGTGTTAGGAATTTTTTTGTCTCCAAACCCTATGAGTCATTTTTCACCACTTTTATTGTCTGTCCAACAGATCTCACTTGTAAATGAGTCTTCGAGGCTCAATGTGACTTATCTGTTTAAATAAAGGTTGAATGAATATCCTGATGCATGCTCAATAATCCAGGTAGAAAAATGTGAAGTCTGGTCCTCTGGACATTCAAAAAACAAAACAAAACAAAAAAAGAGCTGTTCACTGTTGAATAGTGTTGCCACAGTCAGAATAATCAGATTGCACTCTGTTGGGTTTCTACCAGTAATCAGCTTTGTGTAATTCTTAAAATGCCATTGTTTCTTGTGTGTTGTTTTTAGAATTGTCCCATTTATGCATCTTATCAGTTTAAAAAAAACCCTGCTTAGACTGAAGCATCAGCCATTTTGTAATTGCTTTCAAATGTCACATAGATTTATGGATGAAGATGAGATTGGACATGTTTACCTGCTGCACACAACCCTCCTTATGATTTAAAATAACAGCTGGACCACTGCAGTGATTATACCACAGTACAACAAGAGCCAAATACTTCGAGTTAAAATAACCAGGTCCAACATATGAACCTCTGAGCACAGTGTAAGGCATAGCTTCATTTCTTTTTATCTGTTAATATCAGAAGAATCAGAAACTGTTGTTCTGACACCGGGCAGCATGTTGGCTCAGTTGGTAGAGCTGCTGCCTCAGCGAGCAGGTTACCCTGGTTCAAATCTCGGTCTGGGGACCTCTCTGGGTGGAGTTTGCATGTTCTCTCCACGCTCTGCACTATGAATTGAGAAAGCTCCTTGGATAAGGAGCGTAACGTTTTCTGTTACATTACGCACTGTCCGGAGAGCAAGCCTTGAAGTGGGTGGGGTGTTCTCTTGACGTGGGTGGAGTGTTCTTGTGTGAGCGCTTACAGTGTTTTAAGAGAGGACACCCCTAAAAAAACATTTGTTAGCTAAATATATATATTAGTTTTTCTGAGTTTAATTTTTGTTAATAACTGATTACAATTCAGCTTACGTCAGAACGTAAATAACACGAAGCGCGCACCCATTTCCGACTTTCAGCGCGACCTGAATGTCATTAAAATATAACTAATATTGTCTCAGAGTTACTATATTGCATCAGAGTTACTGTCACTCACTGAGGCGTTTCATCTTAAACAGCATGTTTCGGGGCCAACACATAAGAAAGGTCATACTTTGGACCTTGTCTTCTCCTTTGGCCTCATCATTGATCAGCTGAGTGTGGTGGACGTTCCTGTCACTGATCACTGCTGTGTGTATTTTAATTTGTCTTTTAATCTCAACAGTTGTCCTCATAAAGTGATTTCCCAGAGGCGAATTATCAATCAGAAAGCGGTTGAGAAATTCTCAGAATCATTTGAGCCCAGTTGTTTTGTTAATTGCAGTGATGCTGATTCCTTTGTAGAGTCTTTTAATAGACACTGCCTGTCTGTCTTAGATGAGGTTGCTCCTGTAAAGCACAAAATGTCCTCTTGTGAAAACGCTTGTCCTTGGAGAAATGAAGAAATTATGTTGTTCAGAAGTTCATGTCGTAAGGTAGAGCGTTTGTGGAAATCTTCTAAACTTGAAGTCCACAGACTGCACTTAAAGGAGCTGATGTCAGCCCTAAATGAAATGATTAAACAGGCCAGGTCAGCATATTTTTCTAATCTTGTAAGTATAAATAAGAAAAATTCAAAAGTCTTGTTTGATACCATTAATAATATGGTTTCACCTCCACTCCCTCCTGTGCCTGTATTCTCACTAGATGATTGTAACAAATTTTTAAACTATTTTGTAGAAAAGGTTGACAACATCAGGGCACATGTTAATTTGGCTCTTGGTGTCACCCTCAGTTCAGTGCCTTCAGTGAGCTCCTGGTCTTCATTTACACCTGTCGCTTTAGAGGACGTGAAGGTTGTTCTAAAAGAGATCAAACCTTCCTCCTGTGTGCTAGATGCTGTCCCTGCATCACTGTTCTTGAAGGTGCCAGATATCATCAGCCCACATGTAGCAAAATTAATTAACATTTCTCTTTCTACAGGGTCAGTTCCATGTCTTTTGAAACAAACGGTTTTAAATCCGATTTTGAAAAAGCCCAATTTGGACCCCACTGAGCTCTGCAACTACAGGCCAATATCAAAATTACCTTTTCTTGCTAAAATTTTGGAGAAGTTAGTTACTGCACAGTTGAATACTTTCTTGCAAAGTAATAATATTCTGGACAAATTTCAATCTGGTTTTCGCAAAATGCACTCCACTGAAACTGCCTTATTAAAAGTATCCAATGACATTTTGATGGCTGCAGACTCCGGTCAGAG
Source organism: Garcialebias charrua (assembly GCA_038048925.1). NCBI lineage: Eukaryota > Metazoa > Chordata > Actinopteri > Cyprinodontiformes > Rivulidae > Garcialebias > Garcialebias charrua. The sequence goes on along the minus strand of JBBPBX010021147.1, from coordinate 34,712 downwards.
CAGTGTATTGATTTTATTAGATCTTTCTTCAGCTTTTGATACAGTCGACCACAAAATTCTGATACATCGACTGCAACATGAATTGGGATTTTCTGGAACTGTTTTGAAGTGGTTTTCCTCTTATCTGAACAACAGAACATTTTCAATGTTTGTGAATAACATACAGTCTAAGACCTCTCCGTTAAGGTATGGTGTTCCTCAGGGTTCAGTCTTGGGTCCTATTCTGTTCATTTTATACATCACCCCCCTTGCAAAGATTATAAATAACTTCAGAAATGTCTCTTACCATTTCTATGCTGACGACATTCAACTCTATTGCTCCTTCAATGATTCAGAATTACACAAGTTAGATGAACTAGTAAAATGTGTGTCCCATATTAAGGTGTGGTTAGCCAACAACTGCCTTCAGTTAAATTCTGCCAAGACTGAAACCCTGATCATTGCCCCTGAACAGAAAGTTCCTCGGATCAAACAACATCTCGGTTCTCTGGGCTCCTCTTCTCAGCCGAGCCTCAGAAACCTTGGTGTTCAGTTCGACCAGTCAATGTCTTTGGACAAACATTCAAAGCTTCTGGTCAGAAACTGCTTTTATCACCTGAGGAACATTTCTAAACTGAGGGCAATGTTATCCAAACCTGACCTGGAGATGATTATTCATGTTTTTATCTCTTCTCGTTTAGATTACTGCAATTCCCTTTTTACTTGTTTTAATAAGTCTGCTGTCGCTCGTGTCCAGTTGGTCCAGAACGCTGCTGCGAGGCTTTTAACAGGAACTAATAGAAGGTCTCACATCACACCGGTTTTATATGATCTACATTGGCTCCCTGTTGAATTTAGAATTCATTTTAAAATTTTGGTATTAACTTTTAGAGCGTTAAATGGACAGGCCCCCCAGTACATCACAGAAATGCTGATCCCCTATTCTCCAGCCCGCACCCTTCGATCTTCAGCATTGAACCTTCTAAAGGTCCCTAAGACCCGGTTTAAAACTCGGGGTGACCTTTCCTTTCAGGCCGTAGCCCCCCGGCTGTGGAATGCCCTGCCCCTGTCTCTTCGTGTGACCGTCTCTATTGATTCCTTTAAAACGCAGCTTAAGACACTTTTATTCAGACAAGCTTTTAGATAAATGTTTTTATTTTAGTGTTTTTATCAATTGTTCTTGTTTTTATCAGCTGTTCTTATTGTTTTGATTAATCAGATGTTACTACAGTAATTCTTCTGTTTATTTTAATCTTTTATTTATATGTTGTACAGCACTTTGTGATTTTATCTGCGAAAAGTGCTATATAAATAAACTTTACTTACTTACTTACTTACTTACTAATTCTTGCGCGCAGCCAGGGTTTTAAAATATAACTAATAATCTCTAACTTCTACGTGCAGCTAGAATGTTAAGAGGAGTGATTCCATCCATCCATCCATCCATCTTCTTCCGCTTATCCGGGGTCGGGTCGCGGGGGTAGCAGCCTAAGTAGGGAGGCCCAGACTTCCCTCTCCCCAGCCACTTGGAGCAGCTCCTCCGGGGGAATCCCAAGGCGTTCCCAGGCCAGCCGAGAAACATAGTCCCTCCAGCGTGTCCTGGGTCTTCCTCTGGGTCTCCTCCCGGTGGGACATGCCCGGAACACCTCACCAGGGAGGCGTCCAGGAGGCATCCTAACCAGATGCCCGAGCCACCTCAACTGGCTCCTCTCGATGTGGAGAAGCAGCGGCTCTACTCCGAGTCCCTCCCGGATGACTGAGCTTCTCACCCTATCTCTAAGGGAGAGTCCAGCCACCCTGCGGAGAAAACTCATTTCAGCCGCTTGTATCCGAGATCTTGTTCTTTCGGTCATAACCCAAAGCTCATGACCATAGATGAGGGTGGGAACGTAGATCGATCGGTAAATTGAGAGCTTTGCCTTTTGACTCAGCTCTCTCTTCACCACGACAGACCGGTACAGCGCCCGCTTCACTGCGGACGCTGCACCTATCCGCCTATCGATCTCACGCTCCAGTTTTCCCTCATTCGTGAACAAGATCCCGAGATACTTAAACTCCTCCACTTGGGGCAGGACCTCCTCCCCGACCCGGAGAGGGCATGCTACCCTTTTCCGGCTCAAGACCATGGCCTCGGATTTGGAGGAACTGATCCTCATCCCGGCCGCATCACACTCGGCTGCAAACCGCTCCAGTGAAAGTTGTAAATCACGAACTGATGAAGCCAGTAGGACCACATCATCTGCAAAAAACAGAGAAGCGATTCTAAGGTCACCAAAACGGATCCTCTCAACACCTTGGCTGCGCCTAGAAATTCTGTCCATAAAAGTTATGAACAGAATCGGTGACAAAGGGCAACCTTGGCGGAGTCCAACTCTCACCGGAAACGAGCCTGACTTACTGCCGGCAATGCGGACCAAGCTCTGACACCGGTCGTACAGGGACCTAACAGCCCATATCAATGGGCCTGGTACCCCATACTCCCGGAGTACCCCCCACAGAACCCCCCGAGGGACGCGGTCGAATGCCTTCTCCAAGTCCACAAAGCACATGTAAACTGGTTGGGCAAACTCCCACGCACCCTCCAGGACCCTGTTGAGGGTGTAGAGCTGGTCCAGTGTTCCACGACCAGGACGAAAACCACACTGCTCCTCCTGAATCCGAGGTTCGACTATCCGACGGACCCTCCTCTCCAGAACCCCTGAATAGACCTTACCAGGGAGGCTTAAGAGTGTGATCCCCCTATAGTTGGAACACACCCTACGGTCCCCCTTTTTGAATAGGGGAACCACCACCCCAGTCTGCCAATCCAAGGGAACTGCCCCCGATGTCCACGCGATATTGCAGAGTCGCGTAAGCCAACACAACCCTACAACATCCAGAGCCCTAAGGAACTCCGGGCGAATCTCATCCACCCCCGGAGCCTTGCCACCGCAGAGCTTTTTAACCACCTCGGCGACCTCAGCACCAGAGATCGGAGAACCCGACCCAAAGTCCCCAGGCTCCGCTTCCTCAGTGGAAGACGTGCCAGTAGGATTGAGGAGGTCTTCGAAGTATTCCGCCCACCGACTCACAACATCCCGAGTTGAGGTCAGTAGCACGCCACCCCCACCATAAATGGTGTTGGTCGCGTACCTCTTTCCCCCCCTGAGACGCCGGATGGTGGACCAGAATCGCCTCGAAGCCGTACGGAAGTCATTCTCCATGGCCTCTCCGAACTCCTCCCACGCCCGAGTTTTTGCCTCAGCAACCACCCGAGCCGCATGCCGCTTGGACTGCCGGTACCTATCAGCTGCTTCCGGGGTCCCACAAGCCAAAAAGGCCCAATAGGACTCCTTCTTCAGCCTGACAGCATCCCTCACTGCCGGTGTCCACCACCGGGTTCGAGGGTTGCCACCACGACAGGCACCAACAACCTTGCGGCCACAGCTCCGATAAGCTGCCTCGACAATAGAGGCGCGGAACATGGCCCACTCGGACTCCATGTCCCCCGCCTCCCTCGGAACGTGTTCAAAGCTCTCCCGGAGGTGGGAGTTAAAGCTCCGTCTTACGGGAGACTCTGCCAGACGTTCCCAGCAGACCCTCACAATACGTTTGGGTCTGCCAGGTCTGACCGGCATCCTCCCCCACCATCGGAGCCAACTCACCACCAGGTAGTGGTCAGTTGACAGCTCCGCCCCTCTCTTCACCCGAGTGTCCAAGACATGCGGCCGCAGATCAGATGAGACGACAACAAAGTCGATCATCGAACTGCGACCTAGGGTGTCCTGGTGCCAAGAGCACATATGGACACCCTTATGCTTAAACATGGTGTTCGTTATGGACAATCCATGACGAGCACAGAAGTCCAATAACAGAACACCACTCTGGTTCAGATCAGGGGGGCCGTTCCTCCCAACCACACCCCTCCAGGTCTCACTGTCATTGCCCACGTGAGCGTTGAAGTCCCCCAGTAGAACAAGGGAGTCCCCAGGAGGCGCACTCTCCAATACCCCCTCCAAGGACTCCAAAAAGGGTGGGTAGTCTGAGCTGCCGTTTGGTGCATAGGCACAAACAACAGTCAGAGCCCGTCCCCCCACACGTAGGCGAAGGGAGGCTACCCTCTCGTTCACCGGGGTGAACCCCAACGTACAGGCACCAAGATGGGGGGCAACCAGTATGCCCACTCCTGCTCGGCGCCTCTCACCAGGGGCAACTCCAGAGTGGAAGAGTGTCCAACCCCTCTCAAGGAAACTGGTTCCAGAGCCAGAGCCATGCGTTGAGGTGAGTCCGACTATTTCTAGTCGGAAACTCTCAACCTCACACACTAGCTCAGGCTCCTTCCCCACCAGAGAGGTGACATTCCATGTCCCAATGGCCAGCTTCTGTAGCCGAGGATCAGACCGCCAGGGTCCCCGCCCTCGGCCACCACCCATCTCACATTGCACCCGACCCCTTTGGCCCCTCCCACAGGTGGTGAGCCCATGGGAAGTGATTCCTATATAGGTAAAGTGGACACCTAAAAATCCAGTCCGCCGCCGTGGCTCAGAGGGATCGCCAACTGCTATTACACTCTTTTATCTTGACCGGGTGAAGCGGGTTCGTTTCCCACCTGGTACGAAGTAATTTTACTTTTTTTTATTGGAGTAAATAAAAAGGAGTTGTGTTAACCAAACAAACTCCTTTTTATTTACTCCAATGACCTCATTAAATTACACCACACATTTGTACATGTTTGGATCGATCGAATTTCCTATAACTAACTATTCACAGATTTAAATTTTGAACAACAGACAAGTAAAAGATGCTTCTTCTGCAGGTACTCTTAGCTTAGTTTGTTGCTGACAACAGATATAACGTTTAAAGGGAAGTTTTTAGCATACGAAGGAGGAAAGGTGGAAAAGAAGGGGTGAACTATCTTGAATGTTTATAACCAGAACATGACACGTTCCCCGTGCGATCTCCAGCTGGACGTACCGTATGTCCGGTGTGTAAACAATCAGCGACTCGTTACCTTTTGACGGTCTACCAAGAATGGATCGATCCTTGAAGTCCGGAGAGGTCAGTCTGTTTAGATTGTAGCTTCTCACGTCCGCCTTTGACCCACTGAAGTAACGGCAGTCTGGTTGATGTTTCAAGAGTAAAAGTGTTCTTGGATGTGAACACTCATTGTGGTCGGAGCTTAGAAGCTCAGGTGAGTTAACAGCAGTCTTGCTATTAATTCGGCTGTTGAACTGGACCGTTGACGCTTGGTCCAAGTTCTCAGCTTCAAAGAGAAAGTCAATTCATGTCAACTTTCTTCCAGCAACTACTGAAGAAGTAAGATGTGAAGGTTTTAACTGAGACGTGACCCAGAAAATGTGTTGTTTTCTGATTGGCCGAATGGCATCATAAGTTGATGTGAGGATGACATCAACACGTTGAAAGGGGGTCAAAAGATTAGTTTGTCAGAAAGATAAAGTGTTAGTTTCAGATGTCAGCATTTTATGATAAAACTGATTCCTTTGCTTTAACACTTTAACAAAATACTGTTGGTTTGATTAAAAACAACGTCATTAAGCATCACATATGGGACCTATGTTAATGATAATAGCAAAAACAGATATTATTCATCTGATTATTAATTAGGACAAAAACAAAAGTCTCTTCTGAGGAGATTGTCCTGAGCTCAAACTAAAATGAGATAAACAGCGTCACTGAATCTTCACTGTAGGTTTGAGGAGAAATCCTTCATGAATAACATTTTGAGAAAATGTCCAGTTTGAATTAAATAGTCCTTGACTATCAAACATTAAATGCACTAATGCTTGTACAAATAAAATTATTCATTTGATGACATTTGAATTAACAAAATTAAAAGAAGTCTCTGGATGACTTAATTTATGATGTTTGATTCAAATTAAAAGTAATAAAAGTATTATCGTCCCTTCAGGAATAACTCTCAAAAAGTTCATTACTGAGAGCGATCAGAGAAGTGTTTCAAAGGTCAAGGTTGTATCACTACAGTCCCCCCTTTTGGAACTCATCGCCTGTCCACGGGGATGAGGTCCAACATGAAAAGATACCACCAAATGTCTCTGATCTTGATGTAATCCAGCAAGTGGAAAAAAAAATCAAAAATTATAATTCCATAATGTTTTTGGAAATTCCACACTGTTCGCAGGTAATCCCATTGCGGTAAGCTTTTAATCCTTTGGAAAACTGAGTCTGTAAACCCTTGGAAAACTGAGTCTGTAATCCCTTGGAAAACAAAGTCTTATAATCCACAGCGGTAATTCCACAGCGGTAATTCCATAACGATTAGAGTTGTTGATTTCATCAGCAACAACTGTTTCAATCAGCATGTAGAGGGGATCCCTTGATTGACGCAGAGGAGGCGACCCTTGGATGAAGGTTGAAGACCAGCGTTGGAGTAGCAGGTTCCCACATCGAAGGTTGTAGGCTGGTTGGCTTCCAGTCCGTGCCACTCTGGTTCTATGTGTCATGCATTATGTGGTTTTAGGTGGGCTTATGATTGGGATTTTACATTAAGCCTTACCTATATGCACCTGGTATGCAAGCTATCATGGTTTAGATCAGCTACAATTACCAATGAAGGGGTGGATCATTTATCAAAAGTTAAAATATAGGGATCTATACCTATCGAAGGTTCAGGAGGGCTTCTGTAACGAAGGCCTCTTATTCCAAACTATTTCTCCATTCATAACTTAGCTTAAAGTTAAACTAAAATAGAAAAGAAAATATAGTATGGTCTAAATGTCTGTTGTCCTTTTAGACGAACGACGCAAGATTTGGTATTCCCTATAAATTTTGAAGTCTATGGCGAGACTCATCAAAAATGAATAGGTAATCTAGAATGGAAACGATCGAATCGGTCCTAATCAAAAATTACGAGACCAGTGTAGTTTATGGTACCTAAAGTAGCTTTAAACTACATTGATTCTTCAATGACTGAGGTTTAACAAAATGAAACTGCATGTTGGCATAGTTAAATCCGTTTAAGTCTTTAACTTATCATTAATAAAAACCTCTTTTGGCTGGGAGTGTTCAGAAAACAATACCAAGTTTCAATAACAACAAAAGTAGCAATTAAGCAACTAGAAAACAACGTTTCACTGTTTCAACTCACTGTGTCGTCAGATTCCAACGTGTCACACACAAGAAAAACAGGTCTTAGCTTTATAACCGATGTCAATTAAATCCTGTAGATTTAAACGGTTGTTAAGGTTAGTTTTTGTTGTGGGTTTTTAAACTTAGCGTTTTTAAACTTAGCGTTTCTAAGTTCTAGTTGGAACGGTTTCTTTTAGCAACTAATATAGTTTAAACTGTTTAGTTTATTTACTATCGTGTACTTGGACGACCTTAATTTCCCATGAAGTCTGTGAGTTTGCAAGATCTTTGTTGTTTGTGGGGTTATTGAAATCTTTGTCTTTGTCTTGGGCATGACCTAACATCACCCCCCTGTGGTCATGGGGGACCACGCACACAGGTGAGGACGTCCGTCCATGGGCACGAGTCAGGATGCCTTTGTTTAGTCTAAGCTGTTTGCGCAGCTTATTGGGAACCGTACATAGGAACCTTATAGGTTTCGGCCAACGTTTCTTCTCACGTTTACCTCTTTCTGTGTAATTCAGGTATGTCACAACTGTCGGCGCAGCCGCAGGTGTGTCTGATTGTTCAGACTGCGACGGGTCACTGTTGTTGGTGTGCGAGTGTCTCCCCCCTTCGTCTGACGAGGGGTCCTCGCAATCTGTAAAGACAATGTCCTGTTGACTGTCAACGTCTTGTCGACTGTCATTCTCCGGACTGTCAGCATCATCGGTGTGGGATCCTTGGATCTCTACACCTTGTTCTACCTGAGGCAGGTAGTGGTCAGTGAGTGCTGAATGTTTCAGCTCGCAAAGGAGGTTCGCATGTTGGGCCAGAGTCTGGTCCAACTGTTGTGTCTCTTCTGCCTCACCTGCATTTGAAGGTTCACTTACCGGGCTTGTGCTCTCGGTTGGGGAGTCATCCGTGCCTTCTGTGGTACCATCTGTTAGACAGACAGTGTCGTGACCATCAGGATCTTGATGACTGTCAGCAATTTGTTGGCTGTCAGCTTCTTTGGCAATGTTGTTGTTATTGTCCTCAATGTTATTATTGTTGAAAGCTGTGTGCTCTGAGTTTTTGTGAAAGACAGTGCTGCACATCGCTCCACCAGGTTGGACAACGAGGTTTGTGTTATTATCAATTATAATGCCACTCATTGTCTCAGGTTGGTCATCCTCTGTAACATTCAAATCTTCTAACAAACTACTTACTTCCACTGTCTCTTCCGAGCGCAGAGGTATTTTGCCTTTTTTCTGGAGCATTTGTGACTCCTTGCATGTCTCAAACTGTAGCATTTGAGGTGCAGGAGGAGGAGCAGGTCCTTGGCTCT
>JBBPBX010021147.1:3223-24013 GCA_038048925.1 Garcialebias charrua | reverse complement strand
GAGACAAAACAGCATCATCGGTGTGGGATCCTTGGATCTCAACACCTTTGACTACCTGCGGTAGGTAGTGTTCAGTGAGTGCTGACTGTTTCAGCTCGCAGAGGAGGCTCTCTTGTTGGGCCTTTTCTGCCTCACCTGTTGCTGAAGGTTCACTTACCGGGATTGTGCTCTCGTTGGAGGAACCCGTTGTGCCTTCCGCGGTACCTGCTGTTAGACAGTCAGTGTCACCTTGTGTAGGCATATCGATTGGCAGTGGTTGGCTCACTCTGGTCCACATTGTTTGATCACCATAATCTATAATCGCGTCGAAGCGGTTTATAAAGTCTTGGCCAACCAAAAATGGGAATGAGTCAATGGTGGACACGTGTACCGGGTGGTATAGCGTCATTTCACCAATCTGCATATGAACCATGGCTATAGCTGTAAGGGTTGTACTCGTCTCTGAGAGTCCCTGTAGTACTACAGCACATTCTTTGAGGGGTATTTCCCTGTCAACCCCGCTAGCGGCTATCCTTAGCTCCTTCAACAGTGTGGGAGACATAATGTTTGATCACCATAATCTATAATCGCCATAATCTTCTAAAACTTTTTTATTTTATTAAGAACACAACAAGCAGTCTGGTATCTTAACATCACCTCTGTTTTTCTTAAAATATCTCTAAACTATGGACATTTTTTTATCCTCGATTATTTGCACAGTGGAAAAGGAAATTATGTCAAAAAGCATAAACGTAGTATCGGTTTGAAGTATCAGGGTGTTTATATGAGTACAAGTATGAGTATTTTTGGCTGATACTGGGCCTAATACCTGTGATGGACTTGCAATCTGTCCAGGGTGTACCCCGCCCCTCACACAGTGATTGCTGGACATGGGCACCAGTGACCCCCGTGACCCAAAATGGAAGAAGTGGGTAAAAGATAATGGATGGATGGATGGACTGGACCTAATAAATATACTGATATAAGGACACCACTAAGTTTAACTATTCATACTGTATACAAAAATGTTTAGTTAAATTTGAAACAGAGAAATAGAACATTTATTTTTTTGTAATTGTTATACATTAAACATATTTAACTTTAAAAATAAATTATTCTTAGACAAACACATCTCTGCAAATCACTGTTCTCTTTGAATCTATAAACTTATATTATCGTTGACACTAATGTTAGTTTTTTCAGCCTATTTCACTCATGTTTTAGGTAATTTTAGATTCTTAGCCACTATTTTGACAGATGTAGCTTTTAGCGTTTTGTTACAGTTTTATTAATTATAGTTCCCTTTCAGTTCGGTCTCTCGGTGCAACATACTTGCTATGGGAATTGCGCCCCCGCGCGATTACCTGAAGGAATACATTCACGCCTTTTACGGCATGGGGCGTCACCCCGCGCCAGAGGTACCACCCTTCAGGTACTTAGGCGACTGACGCCCCTCCAACTGTCTCTTTTTGCCCTTCACCTCACAAAACCTGAACTACCTCTCTTCGCGGGACTTCTCTGCTGCTCCATCACTCAACTTGAGGTGAGCTCGCTCCCTGCACAGAGCGCACAGATAATTTTTCCCTGCACATTTCTATAATCTCAAAGTTTTTTTCTCTCCTCTCTCTACAGGTTGCTTGGCTCAACGGCGTTATAACTACGCCACAACCGCTACCCAGGCTAACATACTTAGCGGGCTAGCCAGCGAAAGCGACACGACGGAGGAGACACTTGAACAATGAAGAAAAAGGATTCTGGAAGGTCTCGCTCGCCTTATCTCGGACATGCCTCCGGAGAAGGGAAAGCGAAAGACAAAACTTCAAAGGAAAACCAGTGGGACGGCGAGCCCAACCTCGCGCGGATTTGTAGCTCGGAACCTCACATGATTCGGCGATTTGGACCTAGACAGCACCTGGACTTCAAGGCTGCAGTCAAAGTACACTGTAGCCTGCCCTGGAAAATAAATAAAGCAACTAATCTAATCGGGACTCAAAGCAACCTTGAAAAGAGGCTGACTGCAAAACTTCTCCTATTACACACACTGTAATAATAATTCAGAATCCGTGAACATTTACTATTCAATCTGAATAAGTAGATTAATTAAGGATAAAGAGGTCAGTATTTAATATTGACCTCCTCATTAATTCTTACATCTGGTGGCCCGTACGGGGAGTGTTAAAAAGGGATTTTGACCAATCACAAGATGATTTGGTAAAATGTGTGGTGGAGAAGGATACGTATTACCATCAATACAAGTCGCTTCAGGCGGATTGTGGGGAGGCACGAGACGCGCTGGAAAAATGCACGGACACCCTGGAATCATTATCACTACGGTACACAAGGCTGCAAGAAGATTATAGAAAATCACAAGAACAGCACATGATGTTACAACGTGAAAATGATGGGTTAAAAGTCCAACTGAATAGTTGTCAAATAGAGCGTGCATCAGCAATGAACAAACTCTTTGAAGAAGAGAGAAAATGTTTGGGTCTCATGAGTAAACACCTTGAGAACTCACCGCCTCCGCTGCCCCCTCCCATACCTGATGACCTACTCCCTCCTCCACCGCCCCCGCCCATGCCAGATGCACTACTCCCTCCAACACCACCGCGCCGTCCCTTAGGGCCTCTAAAACCGACAATCCCACCGGATGCGCCGGTGGGTGGATCTGATAATAACCCACAAATACCTCTATCAATGGCTGAACTACGGAATATGGCGAAAAGCATTCAAACCTTCGCCCCTGGCCCAATGGGCTCACACGAAACCAAGATCTATCTCGAGGACCTTGATTTCCAGCTTCAACGTTTCCCAGAAGCTACAGATGATGATAGAATCTGTCTGTTAAGGTTAACATCGGACAGGACGGTGCATGCTTTTATGAAGCGTCAACGAGAAGCAGTGATGAAACTACGGAATATGGCGAAAAGCATTCAAACCTTCGCCCCTGGCCCAATGGGCTCACACGAAACCAAGATCTATCTCGAAGACCTTGATTTCCAGCTTCAACGCTTCCCAGAAGCTACAGATGATGATAGAATCTGTCTGTTAAGGTTAACATCGGACAGGACGGTGCATGCTTTTATGAAGCGTCAACGAGAAGCAGTGATGAAAGACTACAGTCTTCTCTGTGCTGCGCTGATAAAGGAGTTTTCTCCTTGCACGGGGCCCGATGGCATCATAACAGCAGCTAACATCAAGCAAGGTAGGAATGAACACCCAAGGTCATATTATGACCGAATATTCCGTGCCTATTTCGGGGACAGATGCGAACCTGAAATGGAGGAGGAGGTAGGGTTTAAGTATATTTTCAGCCAAAACCTCTGCCCTGACATAAGAGAGAAAGTACATGTCAGCGCAAACTATAAACGGAGGTCCATCGAAGACATAAGAGAGTGCGCGATAGATGTTTTTACAGGTCGCTCACCAAACAAGACACCCTTTGAAGTGTGTCCTGGTGAAAAGGTCAAATACCAATCGCTAGACCTTGAAGGAGCAAGAGCGCCAGCTCACTCTTTTAAGGAAGCCGAGAATAAGCAATATTTCCAACCTGACAGACCGCAAAATGAAGGTGTCCGCTGGAACAAAGACCAAAAGGGGTCCAGAGACCCTAAGTGGTACAGGCCGCATCAAGAGGAAGAACCCCATCATCAAAAAAGGGGGGCTTTCCAAAAGAAAAAGAAATATGGGTCCCAAGGTGACTCATATGGAAGAGGGCGGTCCCAGAGGGGACCCCCGAGCAATGCGCCAGATCCTGCACCTCAAACTGAACAGTCTGGGGCGAGGAAAAACCCACAGAAGTTCCAGAAAAAAGGCCCTAAACCTCTGTCTTCAGAAGAGATGGAGAACATACGTCGGTTGTTAGAAAGTTTGAAAAAAACAAACAAGGAAAACAAACCTGGTGTGATGTGTAGCACTATCATTGATAGTGACTCAGAACACACTAATAACAGCAATGCCACGATTGCTGACAGTCACCAAGATACTGATGGTCAGGATGCTGACAATCAGGGTATAGACGGTCAACAAGATGTTGACTGTAACCATGACATCATTGTTACAGAGTCCGAGAGCCCCTCATCAGAAAAAGGGGGGGANATAGAGTTAGAGATCTATTAAATGGAAACGCAATTTATTTGTTGTACAATACAATACAGTAATAGTCCCGCATTTAACTCATTGTGTTGAGGTTTGGGGTACAGCCTGCAAAACTATAACTAAGCCTATTTTAATTTACAGAAAAGAGCTATAAGGATTATCACTAGAAAACATTATTACCATCCAAATTACTGAAATTTTATGATTTGGTTGACTATAATATTATTTTAATATTGTACAAAGCTCGGAACTTCACATTACCATCAAATATCCAAATGTTTTTTGTAAAAAGAAAAAGTACTTACAATCTTAAGGGTACAGATATTTTTATTATGCCACAGCATATAACTATTTTAAAGAGTAAGTCTACTTTAATTTATGGAATAGGTCTATGGAATGGTTTAGAAAATGATATTAAAGTTACAAAATCAATGTCTTTGTTTAAAAAAAATGAATAAAATTAGGTTTCTGGAAAAATATACGTATATAAATTGGTTTGTTTCAAAATTTATGAATGGTAAAGTATGATTAGTTATCTATTGTGTAATGTTTTTGTGGATTACTTTTGTTTAAATTGATTGTTTGAATTAATTTGGTTAAAGAAGGGGGGCAGACATAATAAGATTTTATCTTCTTCTGCTTCCTTTCATTTCATGTACTTTTTTTATTCATTTATGTGGTGTTGTAAATAGTTTTTTGTGTTCTTTTAAATTTGAAATGAATAAATAAATAAAACTTTTTAAAAAAGAATTAGGGACAACCGTACTTTCTTCAGTCACCACAAGCTGAAAGCTTCTTTCTACAGAGGAACAGAGAAACCGTTGGACAAACATGAGCTTTATCATAAATGTGTTGAGCTACATTGAATGATAGAAAAGCTGAACTGCCTAAAACGAAGTTTTCACAATTACAACTGATTAATTTTTAGAACATATCCAATGCAAGACAGCTATCACCTTAGAGAACACAATAATGAATATATTTCAGTCAGTTGTACAGACGTTTTGGTAAAACTTGATAATATCTGAGTGATTCACAACACAGTCTGAATGTTGCAAATCTTGCAATATGACATGAGAACATGCTATTTTCAAGGTTTGATCAAAAACTACTATACCCGGTACTCATTTTTAAATACTGGTTGAAAAGTGAACAAAAAATAGTTTTAGTTCATTTGCTTTAAAAAATGGTCAAAGTTCTAAATCTGTTTTATTTCTTTTCAGTTTTGAAAGAGACTTCTCAACACCAGTAGTACGGTAAGTTCAACTAATGGGGCATCTGTCTGTCCTGCAGCCTTCAGGGCTCCGCATGCTCCATCCAAAGTGAAGAAATTGGGCTCTCATTTTCACAGTGCCTGATGAAAATTGTCATTTTGCCCTCCAGGTAGATTTGCCTGCCCTTCACAACAACAACAAAAAGGAAGTCTCGGAACACAGGCATCCTCTGCCTCGTGGCCAAACGTTTTCTCACAGTGTGTATGCCAAGTATTGTGTGATTGGTCAGAAGTTTGTGGGCATGTTCATCACTCGGACTTTCAGCTATATGACTCAAAACACAATTAATTAGTCAAATGATCAAAAACTCCTGGATGGAGATCGTGCAAACATCGTGTATGGAGGAGTCTGTCTGCTGAAAAGTGTGGTGCTCACTTCATGATAAATTTGTGGCCAAACGATGGATGCAGGGACGAGTGGAGACTCTGGCTGGAAGAAACCCATGCGGCGACGTATACTGCAGCAGGTGGAGTTTCCCAGGAACTCTGTATCTGTATTTCGTGGACTATGAAAGGTGTGTGCAAAAAGTAACGTCCTGCAACCACAATGTCAACTGTTCAGCTTCAGATGGACTATGCCACGACCTTATGTCGGGCTCTTTACTGCCCTTTATTCAGAACGGACAGATGGGTCAATAAGAGTGCTTACAGGTTTACTCCAACAACCCTTCGCCATTGTCATAAATATCCAAATATTGTCTGTTTGACAAAGGCAGACTTCTTATAGATTAATATGATGCTTGAGGTGTAGAAGTAGCTTTGATATGTACATTTAGCATTGCATTCACACAATAGGAGTACAGGATTCCATAAGTTTTAAGGGGCGGGGGCAAATGACTAAAAAGGACAGTGTCTGGCCCAAAGGAAGCTTGTTGAATAAACCTGGTATAAATGCTATGAAAGGTGTTCCACTTAAAATAAATCGTAGTAAATGTAAGTAAAGCTGGTCTGTCCATCACACTTTTAGGGGCCGAGATGGAGAAGAGGTAGGACAGCCAACTTGGGACCCAAAAGTCCGAGGTTCAATCCCCAGTCATTCCCCACATGTCATGGTGTTTCTGAGCAAGACACCCAATCCCTAATTGCTCCCCAGCACTTATATAGCTGCCCACTGCGCCACCTGGTAGTATCCAAGGTGCAATGGGTTAAATGCAGAGGATCAATTTTGCCATTGTGTTTTCCCATAAATAATAACACATTACTTTATTATTATTATTATTATTATTATTATTATTATTATTATTACAGTATTATTATATTACAAGTATACGTTCTGAGAAAACCTCTGCACACTCATGGGAATTACCATAAATACAGGAAATTCTTCATATGTGTGTCCATGTATTGTATATACAATTTTCTGTCATTTTCTGAGTGTGTATATACTGTATATAGGTTAACATCTGTTTTAAAGTAAATGGTAAAAATGGTAAATGGTCTGTACTTATATAGTGCCTTTCCATCTTATCAAGATACTCAAAGCTCTTTACATCACTATCTGTGCCTTCATTTACCCATTCATACAGCACTCTACTAGATCTATACAAAGAATAATCAGTGCTTTATCACATTCATGCACTGATGGGACACACATCAGAGGCAATGAGGGGTTCAGTGTCTTGCCCAGGGACACTTCAGCATGTGACTGCTGGTGGAATCGAACCCCCAACTCTCCCTAAACAACTGCTCTAACCATGAACCACAGCTGCCCCCAGATAAGTCCAGATAAGGCTTAATCTGGGTCTAGATCCAGACCACCACCAGCTGAAACAGAGGTTCAGTTGTTTCCAGATGTTCCGGTTGCTCCAGCTCTGAATCAGCTGCAGTCCTCTCTCAGGTCACACCTTATGAGCTGGAGAATGTGTTTCTCCTTTTACTAATTGTATCTGTGACAGCTGATCAGAGAGCTCTGTGTGCTGTGGGTGAAAACGTTTTTTAAAAAAAGGCTCCAACGCCTGCATGACTGCATGGATTTGAATTCAGTTTTGGTTCAAAAACTGTTTCAAAGGCTTCCAAGTCTCCAGTCAGGGGAGGTTCATTTCCCAGTCTGTCTTTAAATAAAAGGGTTGGTTTTGTGGAAACTAATCTACTGTAAAAATGACTGGGCATTTAGAAACGCTGCATTTATTAGCTTTAGAATAATACATATTTATCACCTGCCCCCCAAAAGCTCATGTCTGTCTGTGTCCATTTGTTTGTATATCTGTATGTTAGCTAAATATGTCATGACCTACTGGACAGATTATATTGAAACTTGCAGAATGTAACTATTGGGTGTACATACAAGTGAGTTTTTTTTTTTTTGTCTGAATACGATTAAGATTCCTGCCACAAACTGACCTTGAAAATACAAAGTACACATTTATCACTAACTCTGTCAGTTTTTTTAATTTGATGCGGATGGAGCTGAGATCGATCCCAATACATATTCTGAGAGGTACTAACAGGCTGCACAAGGACTTTGTTTAAAACATTTTGTTGCCAATAATTATTTGGAGTCAGCCTTTCAGCAAAATATCTCACAAACCAAAGGACAGATTTTTATACTGTTTGACACATTCAAACAATAATCATTGGAGCTACCCCTAAAAATGATTAATGCTTGTAGCATGTACCATGTACCATGTTTTAATGTTTAAATGGTTATTGTTGCACCGGGGGTCTGAGAGAAATGCAATTTCAATCCTGTGTATGTCCTGTACATATTGCAGTTTTGACAATAAAGTTGACTTTGAGCACCTGATTCAATATGGCAGCCGAAGAAACCAACCTAGTGGCAGGGCTTTTGACTTGGGACCCGAAGGACGCGGGTTCGCGTCCCGGCCACTACACACCTTGGGGTGTCTATGAGTGCACATCTAATTCTCCAGCTCCCCGGGCACTTTCTATGGCTGCTCACTGCACCACCTGGTAGGTGGTTGGGTTAAATGCAGAGACGAATTTCGTCTGTGTATGGGAAACATACGCAGATGACAGGAAAAGACATTATTATTATTATTAAAATGTCCATAGTTTATCCATTTTAACAGATGCTGAGCTAACATTTGATGTGGTAGTACCCAGGAGTCAGCTCCAATACTTACTATGAGCATAGACTCTCACAAAGATTGTACAAACTAGAGATGCACAATGTTATCGGCATTGTATCAGTATCGGCCGATATCAGCATTAAAGTTCAATATCGGACATCGGCCATGCCATCAAAATAACTCACCGATAGAAAAGGTGTTGTCTGTGTATGACAACCCAGTGACAAGGATGCCTGCAGCGGCAGCACAATGTGAAAACGTCATGCTTGCCTACCTGATCTAACAGCGGAGAGGAAAATTCCAAATGTTGGCGGTGTGGAAGGATTTTTTTTTTTTGGCTGAGGATATTGGATTCTAAAGATTTTGGGACTACGTTGAGCCTCGCTACATCATCCCCAGTCAGAGATACTTTTCCAAAGTAACCTTATCCGAGTTATAAGCAGTCATTTCCGAGGTCATTGAGAAGCTAATAGTCGATAGCACTTGAGTGAGTTTTACCACAGACATTTGGACGTACTGTAGTGTTAGCCTGTTAGCATGATTAGTCTTACGGCACAATGGATAGACAAAAACTTTGAACTTAAAAATTTGTCCTTCATGCTCAGGAGTGCAGAGGATCTCACACTGCAGCTAGGAACCCAGAACAAGCCTCCACAAGTGAGACAGCATCACAGGTGACTAATGCTAATAAATAACATTTAACACTTTGTGACTAATGCTAATAAATAATATTTAACACTTTTCATTTAATATAAGTTAAAGTGCTATGCATATCATATGGCTGTTACTGAATATATGTCACCAGCTCTTACAGCTGTTACACAATTTTTGTAGCAAATAAGCCTAAATTAGAGGAATATGTTCTGACAAGGGGACGTATATAAAATATCGGCATTGGTTATCGGCTAAATAAGTTTTAACATATCGGCATATTGGATATCGGCCAAAAATCCAATATCGTGCATCTCTAGTACAAAGTATTATTTTTGAGGTTTGATCAGAACAACTATAGCTCCATAATTTCTCACCATCAAATAATCTTAGTTTAAAGCTCTGGCATGAAATGTAGCAGATAATTTGCTTCAAGTATGCTAGGTCTTTACTGATTCTACAGCCGACACCTTCATGTAAGAAGGGTTGATTCATAATGTGAATACATATGCATGTACCGGTATATGTATGTATGTATATATGTATATGTAGGTATAGGTATAGATAATTATAGAAATCTACTGCAAAGCCATAAATATTCTAAGTATTTTATACATATGTACTAGGGGTGTAACGGTACGCTAAAATCACATTTCGGTTCGGTTCAATTACAAGGAGGGCTCGGTTCGGTTTATTTTCGGTTTATTTTCGGTACAAAAAAAAAAGACAAAATAAAGACTTACAAAATGTTTATTTTGAAAATATGCCAAAAATATGTTTGTATTGTATTGTAGTAATAAATAAAAGTGACCCATTTGGATGATATTTTAAATAAACAGCACTCTACAATAAATAAATTATATTAAAAATAATAAAAATCTTAATGAATACAATAACAGTCAGAACCAGAACAATAAGCAGCAACAGACTGTTTACAATCTTAACTAATAAAGTTTTTGTCCAGTAGCACCAGTGTGGCTGTATTTGTCCTCATTACTCACAACCTCTTCTTGGTGGGACTGGTCCTGGAACAGTTCCAGAGTTCAATTCAGTCATCACACACTTCTTAGCTGCAGCAGGTGATCTCTGGTGGATTTCCCTGAAGTGGAAGGAGAGCAGCTACCTCTGTAACTGGAAATACTGGAAATAAAACACAGAGGTAAAAAAATAAGTTAATAAGATTATAATTTTAAATAATAATAAATTATAAATAATAATTATAATAAAATAACAATACCTCTTGAACGGTTGAATATCTCACTCATCATCAGGGCAGGGTTTAAATCAGCTCCAGGACTTGTTGACCATCAGTTTTAGTTTTTTCATAAAGAGCTGAACTTTTTGACTTAAGTGTTGACGTGATGGATGTCTCATAGCAAGGATCAACTGTGCATTAAAAACTTTCAGACTTAGATTCAGAGCTTTAAAAACTCATACAGTTTGTGTTATTGATCTGGACCCATCTAAATTACCTGATGAAGTTGTTTAAATGCAGCTGTGTTGTTAGCGCACTTTGTAGAAGTTGTTTAAATGCAGCTGTGTGGTTAGCGTACTTTGTAACAGCTCGTTCACGTTCTGATGACGTAGTTTCCAGCGCGTTCACGTTAGACGTGTTGCTGCTGCAGATCCAGTCTTCATGAAAAAACGTCCACACACACAGCTTTGTGCGCTCGTCTTTTAACAAGAAAACCATAACGTTAACAAACAGGAAACCGCAGCGAGAAGCTAACGGCTAATGCTGCGCGTGCTGCGAGATAATAGCTCCGTGCTGAAACGCGCCCAGGAAATTTTGTTCCGCGGCGCACATATTAACATTCAATGAGTGAAAAAATAACCGTTTCGGTACAGCACGTTCGGTTCGGTCCACCTCCGTACCTTTTCGGTTCGGTACACCAACTACAACCGTTACATGCCTAATATACTGTATTTTGTTGCTGTGTTCTTTGCAGGTTTACAGACAGCGGTCGGGTGTATTTGCCTCGTGCTTATTTTGTATATATTTATTATATTTTGTAGTCTTACTTTCCGTCTTTCCTTTCTTTCTATCCTATTTAAAAAAGAGAAGGGTTGATTCAAAAGAAAAAGAGTCTGATTTCATGAATGTAGGGTGAGGGTCACTGTCTCACTGAGATTCTTTTTTTAAAAAGCTTTAGGCACCGAAGAATTTAAAACACCTCATACCTTTGGGTTGCTCCACTCAGATTACACAGTAATCCCAACGCTATTCTCCATTTCGCAATAATCCATCCTTCAAAGAGTTTCTGTAGGAAGTAAGCTGGACAGTTCTAGCAGTGTGTGTTGTGTGTGTGAGGGGGTGTCAGTGTTAAGAAGTAATAGGAGTAATATAACAGCTGAGCAGCTGTGAGACTGCCAGAGGAGCCCAGGAGGAAGATTAATGGGAAAATGCTTAGGCCAGGCTGAAGTGCTCGTGACAGAGGCCACCCGCGACCATCCAACTTAGCTTCCTTGTCCCAGGGAACACCCCAAACCCTGACTAATAGCCCACACAGCAGGGACATCATAAATATGCTGTGATGGAGTGGGTCTAAAACACAAGCCTTTTACACAGCGTTTATACTGAAGAGGGAGAAATAAATGAGAGGGGCGAGTCAGAAAACGTGAGCTGGCTGAAGAATCCTTAAACACGAGGAGCAAGGCCAAAGAGGGCGGAGATAATGATGACAAACAGTAGAACAAGAGCAGTCTTGGAAAACAATAATTTTGTTCTCTCTCTACCACAAAAGTCATCAAGTAGTCCTGCACTGTAAAAGGGCTTTTACTGATCAAGCTGTTGCAGCTTCACTCAGAGGGATTAAATCATTCATACAACAAGGACGCACGCTCATTTGTGGTTGTTCTTGTAAAAATGACAGTGATTACATGAGAAACCACTCTTTTGATCTTATGATGAGAAAAGATTCTTACCAATGCAAACATCACAGCTAGTGCAAACATAACTGTCTTCATTATCCTACCCCCCCATGAAGAACCAATTTATGTAAGCATGGTTAGAAACACCTGAACTTTAGATGTTTTCTTTATATACAGTATACTCATTTATAAATCATTATCTCATAATTACTTTGAGCAGTCCAAATGTTAAGGAGCAGGAATTTGATGTTGGCTTGAAAATTGTTTGATCCTGACAGCACACTGTTGTAATACAGATGCATCTTAAAAGATATTTGGTGATTGACTGCTAATATAATAAAAGTATAACATGGTACACATGTAGCGTGGTAACTCTAATTGTATTATGTCCAAAAGACGGTCAATGTTTTCTTCTTTCGGTTGTTCTCTTCTTCAGAAGTCGCCACAGTGGACTATCTCACATGAAGACTTGTCAATTGTTTTTACGCCGGATGTCCTTCCTGACACAACCACAGACCACCGAGCTACCACAGCCCTCTGTGTGGAGCAGAGAGCTGCTGTCTAGAGAGCAGAATGTGGGAGTTAAGGGCCTTGCTCAAGGGCCAAGAGTGGGGGGAATGAGGGTGGAGGCAGGTGTGGGTGTTTCACCTTTCCCACCCACATTTTGATGTTGTCAGTTTGCTGAGTTCAAGGAAACCTTGAGCATCTGGTCCGGTGTTTGATTGACTAACGCGGTGCAGGATGTGTGTTGTGTTCAGTTGTGTTCCCCTGTCAAGATCTGATTCCCCTGATGTTTTGTTCTGCTTTCCCTTGAATCTGTGTAGTTTTAAACAACAGTATTTTAAGTGAAATGCTTAAAGAGAATATCTGGATCCTGTTTTCGTTCTGTGCTGTACCAGGAACAACACATTTGGATGTTTGGGGAAACATCTCAGTGGGGTAACACATCTTGGTACAACACCTGAATGTACTCTTTTGATATACAGTATATTTGTGTTGATAATGTTAACAACTAAATGAATTACATTTAAATCTGATCAAATCATGTTATAATATATACTATAATTTTTTTTTATCAATGTATGAAAAGTGAAAAGCTGAAAATGTTTTTGTTAGTTTCTGTCCCTGTTATTGTGTGAATGCCAACAAGGCATTCACACTATAGAGATTGTGTTTATATTTATTATTATCTACAGTTTATAGATGTTACTATCTTCATTCCGTACGTTTTTTGGCATGTAACTACTCGCACAGTTTTGGTGCGATTTCAACAATTCATATATCAAAATGTTCAGCTCATTTAGGACAATCCGGCTATGACTTTTGGTAATGCTGCAACTTTAGCTTTTTGAGATATTCAGCCTTTTCGGCCATCTTTTTCCCATTGAAAATGAATGGAGCTAAAATGAAATGGCCGTTTTGGAGCTTTATCATATCCTAAATCTTACCAAATTTGGCAGACTCATCACTCAGACATGGGGGAGTAAAAAATGATCAAAACCTCATGTTTTCATATATGATGAAGGGGCGTGGCCTGGCCTCAAAGTTAGGTATCTCGCCATGAAAAACGAAACACTAATAGCACCTACACGAAAACTGTCTAATACATCAAACCTTCAGTGATTGACCCACAACCAGTCCCCTGCAATACTGAATGGTCAAATCATGACATTAATTAAGCCACGCCCCCTCACAACAGGAAGTGTACAGTTGTACATTGAACGTCCCGATCGGACACCTGTTACCTAATCAGCGTGACGGTCTGTCCAGTGACCAAAGACATGTTGCTGTAACAAGCTTTCCAACACTGACCGTTTTGGGTGGAGCATGTGGGCGTGGCAATATGGCGAATCAGACGTAACGCCATCACAAACGAAACACTAATAGCACCTACACGAAAACTGTCTAATACATCAAACCTTCAGTGATATACCCACATCCGGTCCCCTGCAATACTGACTGGTCAAATCATGACAATAATTAAGCCACGCCCCCTCACAACAGGAAGTGTACAGTTGTACATTGAACGTCCGGATTGGACACCTGTTACCTAATCAGCGTGACGGTCTGTCCAGTGACCAAAGACATAGTGTTGTAACAAGCTTTCCAACAATGACTGTTTTGGGTGGAGCATGTGGGCGTGGCGATGTGGCGAATCAGACGTAACGCCGTCACAATACGTTTGGCCTTTGGGGAGCTTTATCATATCCCAAAACTCACCAAATTTGGCAGACTCGTCAGGACTGGTGAAAAATTACATATTTTGGGGGCGTGGCCAAAATTGCAACAGAAACGGCTCAAGAGCGCCACCTAGAATATTTCAAACTACCCTCCGCATTGGCCTTAGTTTCACGTAGGATCATGAAATTTGGTACACCTCCCCGATTCACCAAGGCGCACAGAAAACCCTCTGGCACCAACGTTGTACGATGAAAGGAAAGGCGACATTTTCGGCCATTTTTATCCCATTGAAAATGAATGGAGCTAAAATGAAATAGCATTTTGGGGGCTTTTTCATATCCCAAAACTCACCAAAATTGGCAGACTCATCAGGACTGGTGAACGATTACATATTTTGGGGGCGTGGCCAAAATTGCAACAGAAACGGCTCAAGAGCGCCACCTAGAAAATTTCAAACTACCCTTCGCATTGGCCTTAGTTTCACGTAGGATCATGAAATTTGGTACGCTTGTCCAATTCACAAAGACGCACAGAAAACCCTCTGGCATCAACGGTGTACGATAAATGGGAAGGCGGCCATTTTGGAATGTGGACCAAATCGGGTGCACGCATTGGGTGCCGAACGGGTACGGGAAAGGCACGAGAGTGTTTCGGGGTGGACCAGCTAGACTTCCCGCGGTCGTCGCGAGAAGGGCGGAGCGGCGCTAAGGCATTCACACGTGCATTTTCGTAGGAAATGCGGTTTTTCTAGTTGCATTTAAAATAGTTGTGTTGGGTTTCTTTCCTTTTACTGAAGGCAAACTTACATGACTTAAGTATTGTTCTCTAAACTCTGCTGCCATCCTTATAGCATGCTACTTTGTAAATATTCAGGCTTTTTAACTCTTTTTGTACCTCGTTGCAGGAACTGGAAATACCCTGTCTGTCCAGGCATGTTGTGAGCATAACTTGAATAATAAGTGAGGTACCATGTTCCATTTTGATGTATGACTACATCTAGGCATAAGAAAAAGAAACAAAAACATAGGTTGCCAAGTCAAAATCTAGGATGGTCACCACCATGTGTATATATGTAAACAGACCACCCCTATCGTTTATACAATGATATAGTTTTTCATTGTTTAACAGTATACAGGTGGTCCCCGACTTATGAGCGAGTTCCATTACTACAAGTATCTCGTAAGATGAAAATCTCGTACGTCGGAACACGAAACACATGTTCTCGTAAGTCCGGATTTTCGGTCGTAAGTCAGAAAATTCATGCTAGCGCTACTACGAACACTCGTTTTTCATCACAAATGTTCATACTAGTTCATGAACATGCTCAGAAACTTGTTTCCAAATGGTTAGCTAACACACTTTCATCTAAAAACACATAAAAGTGCTGTATTCTCTGTATGTTCTTTACAAATTTACTGCTCGTTCGCCAGCTCGTAAGTCCGAAACCTCGTATGTAAGAGCGCTCGTAAATCGGGGACTACCTGTATTTTCCTCAGATGATTGGGATAGCCCTTAGGATGGCCAAATATTTTTCTATGGTGGCCAAGGGCACCATTGGCCACCCCCTGGCTCCACCATTGTGCCTGGCCTCAGACAAGAAAGAACAACAAAAGAAGTTCCTCTGTTCTTCTCCACTGTGTAACTCCTACCCACTTGAATGTTTTGCACCACAAACTTACTTGCATCCACTGTTCAATTCCAGTCTAGAAAAACACTTAACTCAAAAGCTATAAAAAAAATGTAAAAAAATCACTATTTAAATCCCTTAGCAACAGTGGGCATTGGTGTACTTCTTTCTTTCATGCAAACCTTCTGCTCACTACAGACTCATGTTCAGGCTGCTGTTTAATACACCTTTTTTATTTTATTTTACATTATCAGTGTTTAGCGTATATCTTAGATGTTTTAGCGTATTTAGCATTCATTTAGCATTTTAGTGTATATCTTAGTGTATTTCTTAGATAATAATAATAATGAATTCAATTTATAACGCTCTTTTCATTAATGAAAATCTCAAAGTGCTACAAAGTGCAACAGAATTAAATGTCAATAAAACAAGTAATAAAACAAGTAAAATCAATAACAGTATCAACTAAGATCAAAGATAGAATCATGAGGAGGCAGAGTATGCTTGGTTAAAAAGAAAGGTCTTCAAGCCGCTCTTAAAGTCAACCAGTGACTGTGGAGCTCTTAGGCAGTCAGGAAGAGAGTTCCACAGGCGGGGGGCAGCCACACTGAAAGCCCGGTCTCCCATGGTCCTTAATTTGGTTCTCGGAATGTGAAGTAGATGACTGTTCTGTGACCGTAGAGACCGGGTGGATGAGTATGGTGCAAGAATGTCCTTTAGATAATCTGGTGAAGTTCCGTGTAAGCATTGGTGTGTAATGAGAGCAGTTTTGTACTGAATTCTGTAGGTGACAGGAAGCCAATGAAGGTTATGGAGAATGGGCGTAATATGTTCAAATTTACGAACTCTCAACAAAATCCTTGCTGCACTGTTTTGAATATATTGAAGCTTCTGAAGGTATTTACCAGGGATTCCAATAAACAGGGAGTTGCAGTAGTCGAGCCTGGAGGAGACAAAAGCATGGACGAGCTTCTCAGCATCGGAAAAAGTTAGGGATGGGCGAAGTCTGGAGATGTTTCGAAGATGGAAGAAGCAAGTTTTAAACAGAAGCTTAATGTGATTTTCAAATGTAAGATGAGAGTCCATTTTTATTCCAAGATTTGTAACAGAGGTGGAGAGGGGGATGTCTTGTCCAGAAAAGGAAATTGTTGTTATAATCATAATACTGTTTACATTCTCTGTTTACATTTATTAATACTGTTTACTTTTATTACTACTGCTTACATGTAATTACTACTGTTTACATTTATTTACACTACTCTAATATCTACACCACTGCTGGTACATATACAGTGTGCTCTGAACGGTCTTATTTAGGGATGCCCAATGTGCCTTACTGCATATGCCACTTTTTGCCTCTATAACAACATCAACTACTACCTCATACATATACTGTGTACATTGACTCATACGCTGCTTTGCCACTTTGCAAATGTCAATGCTAGAAACCTTTAGTTTATTTTAGTTATACTTTTTATACTCTTTTTTTTGTGCTAGTATGCAAAAACTCAGGACAGTATTATGTTCATTAAATGTTTAATGTTTTAGTTTTAGAGTTGGTGTGGATTTTCATGCTCTTGCACCGCTATGCAAAAAAAAAAAAAACTCAGGACAGTGTTAGTTTTACTATTTTATGCTTATGTCTATTATTATATGTTTCAGTGTTTCAATGTTTAGATGTTTACTGTTGCACCGAGGGACTGAGAGAAACGCAATTTCGGTCCTGTGTATGTCCTGTACAGTACATATTGCAGATCTGACAATAAAGTTGACTTTGACTTTTGACTTTGACTTATAGTAGATGTTTGTACCTGGTTAGGGGTGCCAATCAATATGGCCTCAATCTTGGAGCAGTTTAATTGAAGAAAGTTCTGATTCATCCATGTCCTTATTTCCTCCAGGCAGGTAGAGAGGGCAGTGAGTGAAGATGGAGATGACAATGGGGAAGATGAGGATGCTCCAGTCCTGATGTAAAGCTGTGTATCGTCGGCATAACAGTGAAAAGAAATGTTGAACTGATTAATAATTTGACCTAAAGGCAGCATGTAAAGGGAAAACAGCAGGGGCCCCAGAACTGACCCCTGAGGGACACCACAGGAGACACAAACTGTCTGGGACGTGGCGTTGCCAAGACTAACACATTCCAGCCTATTGGAGAGGAAAGATTTGAACCAGTCCAGGACTGTGTCACAGAGACCGACCTCCACATGAAGACGGTGGAGGAGGATACTATGGTCCACAGTGTCGAAGGCTGCAGTGAGGTCAAGGAGGACAAGGATGGAGGGAGAGCCAGTGTCAGCAGCCAAGAGGACATCATTGGTAACTCTCAGCAATGCAGTCTCTGTACTGTGAGCTGCCCTGAATCCAGACTGGAACTTCTCATACAGGGAGTGTTGTTGTAGGTGGTCCTGCAGCTGAGCAGCAACTGCTTTTTCCAGCACTTTAGACAGAAAAGGGAGGTGTGAAATTGGGCGGTAATTAGAAAAAATGTCGGGATCCAAATTAGATTTTTTCAGAAGAGGCCTAATGATGGCAGTTTTTAGAGGCAGTGGAACATGACCAGATTGTAGAGACTGATTTATTATTTGAGTGATTAGTGGGCTTATTGCAGAGTGATTGGTTTTTATGAGAGACGAGGGGAAGGGATCCAGGGCGCAGGATGAAGGCTTCATTTTCTTGATGATGGACTCCACCTCACTCTGAACAACTTCATCAAAGCTGCTCAGGGACCCAGAATGCAGACGGGTAGATGGTAAACGAAGATCAGGGAGGTTGTGGAGCTGAGATCTGATAGTGTCAACTTTGTTTTTAAATGATGAAAGGAACAGGTTGCATTTTTGAGCAGAGTCCTCAGGAGTTTGTTTAATGGGATTAAGCAGATGAGTTATTGTGGAGAAGAGCTGTTTAGAGTTTCCAGGGCAGGTGTTGATGATGTTGGAATAATATTTGGAGCGTGCTTCTTTAAGAGAATAGGCGTATGCTTTCTGATGTTCTTTATATGCCTGCTTATGCACAGACAGACCAGATGATTTTACACGTCTCTCAATAGCACGGCCAGTTGCCTTCATCTTGCGCAGCTCATCAGTGTACCAAGGGGCTGAACGCGAGAAAGACACCAGTCTTGTCTTCAAGGGGGCGTGTAGGTCCAGGAGCTCCCGAAGAGATTGGTTGTAGTAATCCACAGAGTCATCTGCAGATGAATGATTGACAGCGGTCAGGGTGTGAAGATCAGCAGACAGAACATCAAGGGAAATGTTTTTAAGGTCACGGAACTGGATGGGTCGTTTTGGGTTTGAAGCAGGCGAAGATGAAGGCACTTCCAGGGAGATGACCCTGTGGTCTGAGACACCCAGGTCATATACAGATAAGTTATTGATGAGTACAGTGTCTGTAATCACCAAATCCAGAGTATGCCCCCTGCTGTGCGTAGGGGCGTCAACATGTTGAGTGAGATTAAGAGAGTCCAGAAGAGACTTAAAATCTGTTGCCAGAGGTGAAGAAGAATTGTCCATGTGGATATTTAAGTCGCCAAGAAAAATGGTCTTCACAGGGGAGGTGTAGAAAAAAGTGAGGAGGTTATGCATCTCTGAGTTCAATGAAACATGCGGTTTGGGAGGCCTATAAATTAATATAACATTCATCAGAAGTGGGGCTTTGAAGCTGAAGATCCTTATACTGTTTCTTTTTACACTTTATATTTTTGCTATTTTGGGGTGTAACTGGGACCCTGTACATAAGTTTGTTCCACCTCATGCACCACATGTGATGTGAATGACAATAAAGATATGTGAACTTCATGAAACACTATTCAAATCCAGAAAACTGACTGCTCCTGCAGTAGATACATTTTTTTTCCTGCAATCAAATTCATTTTCTCGTACAAATTTTGTTTTGCTTTTTTAAGTACCACTTGTATTTTACCTTTTAAACCTGACCAACATTATTCTCACATACTGATAAGGCAGCCCCTTCCTCATTTCCTGTTGCATTAAAGCACGTTCCATAGGCAAACCATGCACTTTGTATTGTGTAACAAGATGCGGCTGGCACTTCTTTAATTCGCTGCCCCCACCTCCCCGCCCTAACCCTCAGATACAACAGCTCTATTGGGACAGAGGATTCTAGACGTTCTGCTGCTCCTGTTGTTTGGTTTGAGATAAAGCTCTGCTGCTGTGTGATTTGCATTGGACTGTGAGTGGGGCAATACATCAGACCTGACAAGTTTACTTATGGAGGGAGTGTAAGGAGAAGAGGGAGGGGACTGCAAAATGAGCAACACAACCAAACAAGCTCATCAATACTGAGCCAACATGGTTAGCCCCACCAGCTCCTTGTGAACCATTAAAATCAGCCAGGTTTAGAGCAGCCCAATCAGAGGCCCCACCGGTGAGGATGCAGAAAGCAGATATGAAACCTTTACAAAGAAGAGCCGTGACCTCTGTGTGCTGCAGCACACAGTAGGTCCTCTGTTCATACCCAGCGCCCACAATAACAAGCTGATGTCCAACGCTGCTGAAGGGTTTTAATAGTGAGGGCTTGTAGTTTTCAAGATGATCTTTTCAAGTTTTTCTAGACTGGAGTTAAACAAAGAATAATAATAACAGCAGTCTCTCGCTACTTCGTGGGTTTTTCAAAATAAAATTGGACATGACGCACAACTGGCTGATTGATGGATGAGCCGCATGATCGGCAGGGATTTTTTAAATTTAAAACAAACTATTTTAAAATATTTAGCACCTGCTGCAGCTTTGTGCAGCCCATACTGCAGGATAGACGTCCTGCTGCAGCTGATCAGCTGTTCACAGTGCAGAGCGGAGAAGTGGGCGTGGTCAAGAGCGCTTGCAGGTGGCAAAGAGCAATGGAGGCAGGGAGCTGAGATCATGACATATTTTGCTCTTTTAGAGCGTTTAGAGTTTAGAAACATTGTTTAGAATATTGCAAGAGTGTGGGGTTTAAAATGCCTTTATGTACATACCGTACATACATACATACATACATACATACATACATACATACATACATACATACATACATACATACATACATACATACATACATACATACATACATACATACATATA
>JBBPBX010021146.1:0-32601 GCA_038048925.1 Garcialebias charrua | reverse complement strand
TACAAATCAAAACAAAATAGCCATCAAAAGGACAGTCAAAAGGAAAAGTATCAAAAGAAAAAAACAGCTAGGTGTAAGCGGTGTAGAAAACTAAAAACAGGAACATGTATGCATTCGTTCCTGTACTGTTAGTAACTGAGTGGACCAGAACTCCTCTGGAAACTAAAAGGTTCTTTCGTCCAACAGCTGAAGCCTGGACCAAACAGTGTCCAGCTGAACTAATCTACAACAGAATGGGTCAGAATGTAGAGAATACAGGTACTGCAACGTAGGGCTGGGCTATATCATATCGTTCCCGTTAATACCAGTAAAAAAAAGCTTGTCCGGGCAAAAAAGTTACATCATGATATGCTAATTTCATGATGTAATACGTCAGGGCGCCCCACCCCCTTAACAACCGAGCGCTTCAAACGACCAAACCGAACTGCACACCTCCCCTCCACCTGTCTGTACTGGTGTAATTCTAACTAGTTACGCACAATACTAGCTAGCTCTAAACTACAGGTACAGACAGCTCAACTGTCTCCCCCTCCCCCCACCCCTCTCTGAGCAGCTGCGTCTCCCCCGCTCTAAACTGTCGGTACAAACACTCACAGCTCAACAGTCTCTAGAGTTCCACAGTCGGTCCATGGACCAAGAGGCAGGTGATCAGAGACAGATCAGTCAGATAAATGAATCACTCCTGCATGAACAGATGAAGCTGAAACACCAACAAGCTTCAGGGTCAGCTGATCACCTTGTTTCAAGTTCTGGAAGTTATAGCTCATTTAAAGGCAACATATATTTTGTTGTAGGTTTCATCTATGCTCAACAGATCTTAAGCTTCATTTTATTTAGTTATTTTAGGAAACTACACCTGCACTTTAGTTTATGTGGTGAGAATGACATTGAGAATGAACTTTCTGGTTTATGTGGTGGATTTTGTTGATCTATATTTTGTGCAGACTTTTTCAATCTAAATAACAGATGATTTTTATTTTTTTATTTTTATACTTGGAGACTGAATACTTTCCTAAATAAAGTAATTTCAGTAAAATTACCCCTTGTTTTTTTTAATATATATAATACTGCAAAGTAAGATGTTAAGTTCATTTTGTCAAATAGATAAATTTGATTTTTTTTTGTCATATCACAAAATTTATCGTTAACGTGATAATGCTCTGAAATATCACTATATAATTTTGGAGCCATATCGCCCACCCCTACTGCAACGGGCCAGTCAGAGTTCAGAGCCTGAACCTGACTTAAGCACTGTGGTGGACCTTCAGAGAGCTGAGCAGAAACCTCAGTGTTGGAAAGAAGAGTGGGCCAGAACCCCAACAGAACCAAGAGAGAGACTGATGAAGTCCTACACGGAGTCACAGAGGGTTCTGCTAGGTCAGGGGCTGGAACCAGGTTCTGTTTGTTAAATAAAGACTCGCTGTAACCTAGTGATTTGAGTATCCTGATGCATGCTCAAGCGATTTAAGGTTGGATCAGAATTAGAACTTGGTGAAGACCCCTCAGAGTGGACTTGTTTGTGTCCTGGTCCCTGTGGAGTAAACCTGCGGAGCGTTGTGATCCAGTTCTACCTGATGGCTCTGTGGAACTCTTACATCAACACAACTGAGTGGGTCAGAACCGGATGTATTGTTAGAAGAAAAACCTGAATGAAGTTGTTGTGGGACAGACGGAGACCTCACAGAGCCACATTCTCCTGTCAGTCAAGACACTGAACAAACTAGAAAACCCGCTGCACCTGAAGGATTCATCATAAAACTGGTTCCTGTAGTGGTACCAGAGATGGGAGTCTGGCACGTCTGGCTGTTTTCTCTCACAGCTGCAACGTTCAGGTGATTGTTTGTTTTTTCATTCATTCAACCTTTATTTAGTCAGGTTAATCCCATTGAGCCTCGAGGACTCATTTACAAGAGAGACCTGTCTACAAACTCAAGAATGATGACAACAGCAACAGTAGATTTTCATTGAAAAATCAACAATAGACAAACATAAAAGAGAAATACATTTTTTTAAACAAGTTAAAACAAAGATGTCAAAGTAGCAAAAACAGACAGATTATAAGGCAGATGTAGAAAATCAAAAACAGGAACATGTCTGCATTGGTTTTTACCAGGATTCCAACAGATTCTTAAAACCATTTAGAGAAGTCAAGGTCGATACCCCTCCCTGGGCTGCCACCTTACCGTGGTGGAGGGGTTTGAGTGTCCCAATGATCCTAGGAGCTATGCTGTCAGGGGCTTCATGCCCCTAGTAGGGTCACCCAAGGCAGACAGGTCCTAGGTGAGGGACCAGACAAAGTGCAGCCCGAAGACCCCAATGATGAGTACAATAAATGGACAAAATGTTCCCTCGCCCGGACGCGGGTCACCGGGGCCCCACTCTGGAGCCAGGCCCGGAGGTGGGGCACGTTGGCGAGCGCCTGGTGGCCGGGCTTTCACCCATGGAGCTCGGCCGGGCACAGCCCGAAGAGGAGACGTGGGTCCCCCTTCCCATGGGCTCACCACCTATGGGAGGGGCCAAAGGGGTCGGGTGCAATGTGGGATGGGTGGTGGCCGAGGGCGGGGACCCTGGCGGTCTGATCCTCGGCTACAGAAGCTGGCCATTGGGACATGGAATGTCACCTCTCTGGTGGGGAAGGAGCCTGAGCTAGTGTGTGAGGTTGAGAGGTTCCGGCTAGAAATAGTTGGACTCACCTCAACGCATGGCTCTGGCTCTGGAACCAGTTTCCTTGAGAGGGGTTGGACACTCTTCCACTCTGGAGTTGCCCCTGGTGAGAGGCGCCGAGCAGGAGTGGGCATACTTGTTGCCCCCCATCTTGGTGCCTGTACGTTGGGGTTCACCCCGGTGAACGAGAGGGTAGCCTCCCTTCGCCTACGTGTGGGGGGACGGGCTCTGACTGTTGTTTGTGCCTATGCGCCAAACGGCAGCGCAGATTACCCACCCTTTTTGGAGTCCTTGGAGGGGGTATTGGAGAGTGCGCCTCCTGGGGACTCCCTTGTTCTGCTGGGGGACTTCAACGCTCACGTGGGCAATGACAGTGAGACCTGGAGGGGTGTGGTTGGGAGGAACGGCCCCCCTGATCTGAACCCGAGTGGTGTTCTGTTATTGGACTTCTGTGCTCGTCATGGATTGTCCATAACGAACACCATGTTCAGGCATAAGGGTGTACATATGTGCTCTTGGCACCAGGACACCCTAGGTCGCAGTTCGATGATCGACTTTGTTGTCGTCTCATCTGATCTGCGGCCGCATGTCCTGGACACTCGGGTGAAGAGAGGGGCGGAGCTGTCAACTGACCACTACCTGGTGGTGAGTTGGCTCCGATGGTGGGGGAGGATGCCGGTCAGACCTGGCAGACCCAAACGTATTGTGAGGGTCTGCTGGGAACGTCTGGCAGAGTCTCCCGTAAGACGGAGCTTTAACTCCCACCTCCGGGAGAGCTTTGAACACGTTCCGAGGGAGGCGGGGGACATTGAGTCCGAGTGGGCCATGTTCCGCGCCTCTATTGTCGAGGTAGCTTATCAGAGTTGTGGCCGCAAGGTTGTTGGTGCCTGTCGTGGTGGCAACCCTCGAACCCGGTGGTGGACACCGGCGGTGAGGGATGCTGTCAGGCTGAAGAAGGAGTCCTATTGGGCCTTTTTGGCCTGTGGGACCCCGGAAGCAGCAGATAGGTACCGACAGTCCAAGCGGCATGCGGCTCGGGTGGTTGCTGAGGCAAAAACTCGGGCGTGGGAGGAGTTCGGAGAGGCCATGGAGAATGACTTCCGTACGGCTTCGAGGCGATTCTGGTCCACCATCCGGCGTCTCAGGGGGGGAAAGCGGTACGCGACCAACACCATTTATGGTGGGGATGGCGTGCTGTTGACCTCAACTCGGGATGTTGTGAGTCGGTGGGCGGAATACTTCGAAGACCTCCTCAATCCTACTGGCACGTCTTCCACTGAGGAAGCGGAGCCTGGGGACTTTGGGTCGGGCTCTCCAATCTCTGGAGCTGAGGTCACCGAGGTGGTTAAAAAGCTCCGCGGTGGCAGGGCTCCAGGGGTGGATGAGATTCGCCCTGAGTTCCTTAGGGCTCTGGATGTTGTGGGGTTGTGTTGGCTTACGCGACTCTGCAATATCGCGTGGACATCGGGGGCAGTTCCCTTGGATTGGCAGACTGGGGTGGTGGTTCCCCTATTCAAAAAGGGGGACCGTAGGGTGTGTTCCAACTATAGGGGGATCACACTCTTAAGCCTCCCTGGTAAGGTCTATTCAGGGGTTCTGGAGAGGAGGGTCCGTCGGATAGTCGAACCTCGGATTCAGGAGGAGCAGTGTGGTTTTCGTCCTGGTCGTGGAACACTGGACCAGCTCTACACCCTCAGCAGGGTCCTGGAGGGTGCGTGGGAGTTTGCCCAACCAGTTTACATGTGCTTTGTGGACTTGGAGAAGGCATTCGACCGCGTCCCTCGGGGGGTTCTGTGGGGGGTACTCCGGGAGTATGGGGTACCAGGCCCATTGATATGGGCTGTTAGGTCCCTGTACGACCGGTGTCAGAGCTTGGTCCGCATTGCCGGCAGTAAGTCAGGCTCGTTTCCAGTGAGAGTTGGACTCCGCCAAGGTTGCCCTTTGTCACCGATTCTGTTCATAACTTTTATGGACAGAATTTCTAGGCGCAGCCAAGGTGTTGAGAGGATCCGTTTTGGTGGCCTTAGAATCGCTTCTCTGTTTTTTGCAGATGATGTGGTCCTGTTGGCTTCATCAGATCGTGATCTACAGCTTTCGCTGGAGCGGTTTGCAGCCGAGTGTGATGCGGCCGGGATGAGGATCAGTTCCTCCAAATCCGAGGCCATGGTCTTGAGCCGGAAAAGGGTAGCATGCCTTCTCCGGGTCGGGGATGAGGTCCTGCCCCAAGTGGAGGAGTTTAAGTATCTCGGGGTCTTGTTCACGAATGAGGGAAAACTGGAGCGTGAGATCGATAGGCGGATAGGTGCAGCATCCGCAGTGAAGCGGGCGCTGTACCGGTCTGTCGTGGTGAAGAGAGAGCTGAGTCGAAAGGCAAAGCTCTCAATTTACCGATCGATCTACGTTCCCACCCTCATCTATGGTCATGAGCTTTGGGTTGTGACCGAAAGAACGAGATCTCGGATACAAGCGGCTGAAATGAGTTTTCTCCGCAGGGTGTCTGGACTCTCCCTTAGAGATAGGGTGAGAAGCTCAGTCATCCGGGAGGGACTCGGAGTAGAGCCGCTGCTTCTCCACATCGAGAGGAGCCAGTTGAGGTGGCTCGGGCATCTGGTTAGGATGCCTCCTGGACGCCTCCCTGGTGAGGTGTTCCGGGCATGTCCCACCGGGAGGAGACCCAGAGGAAGACCCAGGACACGCTGGAGGGACTATGTTTCTCGGCTGGCCTGGGAACGCCTTGGGATTCCCCCAGAGGAGCTGCTCCAAGTGGCTGGGGAGAGGGAAGTCTGGGCCTCCCTACTTAGGCTGCTACCTCCGTGACCCGACCCCGGATAAGCGGACGAAAATGGATGGATGGATGGAAGCTCGAGATCTTCAGATCGTTTTGTAAAATTCTCCAGGAAGCAGGAGCAGAGTAGGAGAAGGTCCTTTTTCTAAGTTCAGTCCTCACTGATGGAACACTGCAGGTAATCATGTCCTGAGAGCGCACGCTGTAGCTGCACTCACACAGAGACATGTAGGAGGAGATGTATGAAGGCAGCAGACCAAGAAGTGATTTAAAGATGAAAATGTACCAGTGGAAGAGTCTGTGTGAAGTTAATGATGTCCAGTTAACCAGTGAATACAGGGTGCAGTGGTGGGTACGATAATCACAGCCAGTTATGAATCTTAGTGCACCATGATAGACAACATCCAACATCTGCAGGGTGCTTGTAGGAGCATTCATGTAGATAATGTCACCGTAATCAATGGAGGGAAGGAAAGTCACAGTTACAAGGTGTTTCCTAACATTCAGTGTTAGACATGATTTATTTCTGAAAAAGAAACCCAGTTTAACTTTCAGTTTCTTTACCAAGTTTTCAACATGGAGCTTAAAAGAGAGATGTGAATCTACCAGGATACCCAGATATTTATAGGAATCAACAAACTCAATAGGGACACCATTTGAGGATAAAATCAGAGGAAGAACAGCTGGGATCGACTTCCTGTTTTAAAAAAAAGCATCCCTTTTGTTTTATCAGCCTTTAGGACAAGTTTGAGACGGAACAAATCTGACTGGATGATGTCAAAAGCAAATTGTAAAAGCTGGAAAGCCTTAGCAACTGTATTAGCTCAACAGTAAACAACTGTGTCATCAGCATAGAAATGTAAGGATGCATCAGGGATGCTCTGACCTACATTACCTATGTAGATTGTAAAGAGGGTTGGTCCATACTTCCGGCTCTTGGTGAAGCAGGTCGCATCTCTGCTCCTCTCCTGCCCTAAAGTTTTCCTCTTCCCTGCTTTTGCACTTTTGTCTCGTCTGCAACTCTTCAGTGTTCACTCGAAGCAATTTGGAACATGGATTTAATCGCGTGGGCTGTCTCCTCTATCGATAAATTTTTTTCCACGAAGTGCTCCGGACCAGGAGAACCGGCGTGCCCTCTCGACACGCATGCGGCCGGATATATCATGGATTCGTGGGGCGAGTGGAAGATGATGTGTCTGACCGTTCTTTCAGTCGAGGACGTGGAAGATCTGTGGATAATTGGATTTATGGTAGCAGGTGCGCGGCTCTTTGGCTTATGAGCTACTGGAAACTAAGGAAGACTTCCGCGGTGATCAACGCGCTGTCGAAACTTCCTGCTCAGAACGACTCTTTGAGCGACTCTGTGACCTCAATGAACCAGCTGTTGTTCGAGCTGAATCGCACAATGGGAACGGTCGTGGACGACCGCAGACCTGCGGTGCGGTTTGGGACTCGTTTACAGCCGAGCGGGCTACATCAGGGAGGAGAGGGAGACCTGTAAGCTCGGGTTGAATGAAAGCTCACATAATTCGGATGAATTGGACTCAGACAGCACCTGGACTCAAGGCTAACAGTCAGAGTACACTGTAGCCTGCCCTGAAAAATAAATAAATCAACTAATCTAATCGGGACACCCCAAGCAACCTTGAACAAAGGCTGACTGCAAACCTCTCCTGGAGTCTGAAGCTGTTGGAAGAACTGTCGCCCCCCCCCGAGAGCTCTCTGTGTGCATTCAGATGAGCGGCTGAGCCCATCTGCAGAACTGTGCTCTATCTGGACGATTGCTCACAGACTTATCTCCCTGCTCCGCCACCAAAATGCAACATGTGCTTTGTCTTATCTGTGCTTGAGCTGGTAGAGTTTTTTGACTTTATCATAGAATGTCCTAAGACAAAATGTGATAGATTCTTTTTTGAATACCAATGATTATCCCATTGTAACCTTCCTTTTTTTCTCCATATCTGATTGTTTGGCGGCGCAGATTAATTTCTGCTGCGGCTTTCCTGCGTACGTCCCCTCTTAAGGATGGTGCGTGCACCAATTGCAATGTTTTGTACCCCGGTACAATCGACGATGCCAATAAAGATATATTCTATTCTTCTATTCTATTCTATTCCTAAGATGGAGCCTTGTGGTACACCATTGTTGACTGTTAAATAACTGGAAGAAGTACCGTTATGTTGAACACATTGCCTCCGATCGGCTCAAACTGATCCCACAGAACCCCACACAGCAACTAACGTGGCAGCCATGTCCATTCAGTCCTCGTCTTCTGTCTCTCATCAAG
The DNA here is from genome assembly GCA_038048925.1 of Garcialebias charrua. NCBI lineage: Eukaryota > Metazoa > Chordata > Actinopteri > Cyprinodontiformes > Rivulidae > Garcialebias > Garcialebias charrua. The sequence continues at coordinate 24,865 of JBBPBX010021146.1, read as the reverse complement.
CACGAGAGCACAAGAATGAGGAGGAAACCAAAAGGTGTGTGTGTGTAGCACTTCTGCGTTCTTTTCTCTGTAAAAACAAATCTGGGCATGAATGAAGAACAATCCGTCTGTAAATGAAATCATCGAAGCAGAAGGAGCCCAGACTGACGCCCACGGCACAAACACAACAAACACTTTGTCGACTTCAGTCTCTGAAACGTCCAGAAGCTGCTGTGAAAACAAGTGAGCAGGTCAGAGATGAGACCGTCAGTGTTCATCAGGTCCGACCTGTTCCTGTCACTCCACAAGTCTGGAGTCAGTCATCACCGATGAACAGCAGTGCAATGATGGCACGCAGCAACACACACACACACGCACAAACACACACACAAACACACAGGTTTGTTTTGCTATCTTTATGTGGCCATTGTAATGACTTCCATTCATTTTTCATTAATTTCTACAGCCTAACCCTGACCTTTACCCCTTATGGGCTTTGGGCCCCATAAGGTGTAGTTGGTCTTCACAATGTAGTATAAATGGGAAAAATGGGCCTTACAAAGTAGCATAAACAAGGACACACACACACACTGTAGTACTCACATAGGCATCTGGAAAGGCTCTGTATTTGGACAGCAGACTCTGGTCTGATTCAGCACACTTGTTCTGGAACGGGGACTCCAGCGGTTGGAACTGGGGCCCCCCCTGCACACAGTTGAACTGGGGCCCCCCGTGCACACAGTTGAACTGGGGCCCTCCCTGCACACAGTTGAACTGGGGGCCCCCGTGCATGCTGTTGAACTGGGACACCGGTGAGCGTTCCTCGTTGCTGAGGCTCCTCTGCAGGGCCCGGGGCCCCTGGTTGAACATGGAGGATAAGGGGGGTTCTGAGATGGAGACGGGCCGGTGCAGGTCTATGGATCCAGCGGGGCTAAGCAGGCGGGTCGGGCTTGTGATGGAAGCGGGGGGGCTGAAGCCCAGAGAAGGGGCCCGACTGATGCGGGGACTACAGAACTCTTCATTACTGCTCAGTGATCCCGAGGAAGAGGAGTTCAGGAGGAAGGACAGGCGTTCCAGGCGGGACTGTGCTGGTTCTGGGCTGGCCCCCACCTCACCTGGTTCTTTCAGTCTGACAATGGTGGGCTCAGCTGAGGATCCGGTCTCCGGCAGTGAGCCGGAGCGGAACAGGGCCTTGCGGGTCGTTCCGTTCTCTGATGAAGAGGAGCGGTAGCTGCTGAAGATGAGGCTGCTGTTGAGGCGAGAGCCCGAGGGGGGGGATGAAGGTTCAGGTCCGTTCAGGTCCTGAGGAGAACCACAGAGGAGTTCTGAAAAGTTCTGACAGATTTTCAATCAACTAGCAAACAGCTGAAACTACAACATGTTGACTCTTTAAAACATGAAATAAGTCGAGTTCATTGATAATAAAATAATTTCTTACATTTGTCTTCTCAAGGTTTTTATGTAATAATAATGTTTCTGAAGTAACATTTTATGTTTTAATGTCATTCTGGATTGAATGTTCACATACAAACCAGAACCAGAACCAGAACGCTGGAACAGAAATGTTGATTCTTTGACAGCTGTCAATCATCCTCATGTCTGTTTTCTTCGATCTGTTTGAATGTTTCCTCTAATATGGGTTAGGGTTAGGGTTAGGGTTAGGGTTAGGGTTAGAACAACTATTATGGACTTAAATTCTGAGGAAGTGACAGTTAAAGGTTCTGATGGGACTCTGCAGGTGAACAGAACCACCTGATGTCAGTACCTGGTTGCTCTTCATCAGGTCCAGGGGGGAGCGGGTGTCTCGGGGGCTGCTCCTCTTCAGGCCCAGCTCGGCTGGCAGCGTGTACAGTCCATCCTGCGCCTCCTCAGACCCCCTGGTGTGGCTGCAGGGAGGGGGGAGCACACTGACCATGACGGGGTTCGGTGCGTCCTCCACGATGGGGGGGAGGGAGGAGACGAGAACTGGAGGAGGCGGACGCTGGCTCGAGCTCTTCGGCCTCAGGGAGGGCCCCATGCTCCTCAGGGTGTCCACCAGGCTGTCCATGTCGTTAAGGATGGGGGAGTCTGCGTCAAGGGAGGATGGGGGCGTGAAGAGAGGAGGCGCAGGGTCAGAGGTCAAGGGAGGCGCAGGGTCAGAGGTCAGGTCCACCAGAGTGGCCTTAAAGACACCGGTAAAGCCAGAGGAGTGTGTGTCGTGGAAGCTGCTGCAGGAGATCTGCTCCCACTGTGACTGTTCCTCCTCTTCTCCTGCATGAGGCTGCACCTCCTCCACCAGGCTCCGCCTCCACTCCTCTGCTCCACCGTTCTGGATCAGGTGACCAGCGCTGCGACTCAGACTGCTACTGGGAACAACAGAGGAGGAGCCCAAGTGTGTGTTGGCAGAGGAGGAGCCCAGGTGTGTGTCTGCAGAGGAGGCAGAGTCAGAGGACAAAGAGATTTTCTGGGGTTTATACTGAGTTACCCCCACAAATCTGTTTTTCCACCTATACTCTGATCCCAGGTCAGAGGATCCTGATCCCAGTTCAGAGGATCCTGATCCCAGTTCAGAGGATCCTGATCCCAGTTCAGAGGATCCTGATCCCAGTTCAGAGGATCCTGATCCCAGTCCAGTGGATCCTGATCCCAGTTCAGAGGATCCTGATCGCACATCAGAGGATCCTGATCCCAGTTCAGAGGATCCTGATCGCACATCACAGGATCCTGATCCCAGTTCAGAGGATCCTGATCGCACATCACAGGATCCTGATCCCAGGTCAGAGGATCCTGATCGCACATCACAGGATCCTGATCCCAGGTCAACAGATCCTGATCCCAGTCCAGGGCTGCTGTCGGCCTCTCTCAGCAGAGACACTTTGTGGAAACGAGCTCTGGGCTCTTCTTGGATGGTTAGGCCCCTCAGCGTCAGTTTGGTGCTGCTGTAAGCTGAACTCATGGTGTCGGCGGTGGGACAGAGGCTGCAGCTGAAGGAGGCCGGCAGCTGCAGACACACAAAGAAACCAGAACGTGGTGGTGAGAGAGGAGAGCAGCAGTTCAACAAGAAACACAAGATTCTACAGGTTTGGATTCCTGCGGCAGCTTCAGAGACAACAGCTTCGGCTGATTTCCAGGCAGGCAGCAGGTGGACAGCAACTAAAGTTAGAGTCGACACTTCGGCCTGACACAACAAAACATCTCTAATCAAACCTTGAGTCGACAAACTGTCAGAGTTTAATCTAAAACAGTTAAGTCTGGTCCTCTGGACATTCAAAAAACTACACAAAAAAATGTAGAAACGTTTCATCTTTCCTCAGAAAGACTTCCTCATTCAGAGTTTAACTTCTTACAACTTTATCCACATCACCACAATTCACACTTTTGTTGGGTTTAGGCCTGGAGAAAAAGTTTTACTGAAAGTTCAAATAAGATAAGAAAGAACTTTATTGATACCACAGGAAGGAAACTGTTGTAGGACAGGCAGCGCCTTGCATGGCAGTCCACCGCTACCGGTGTATGAATGTGTGTATGAATGTGTGTATGAATGTGTGTATGAATGTGTGTATGAATGTGTGTATGAATGTGTGTATGAATGTGTGTATGAATGTGTGTATGAATGTGTGTATGAATGTGTGTATGAATGTGTGTATGAATGTGTGTATGGATGTGTGTATGAATGTGTGTATGTGTGTGATGTGTGTATGAATGTGTGTATGAATGTGTGTATGAATGTGTGTATGAATGTGTGTATGAATGTGTGTATGAATGGGTGGATGGCTGGTACTGTGAAGCGCTTTGGGGCCCCTCAAAGGGGGCTGGAAAGCGCTATACAGTATAGGTAAGTTCCATTTACCATTGTGCCAGAGTTTCAGTACAAAGGAATATGCACAAGGAATCACACAAGATATAAAAATAACAGAATATAAAAAAACAACAGAGGACTTAAAAAATAGCAGAGAATAAAATAACAGATTTTTTTTTCATTCAACCTTTATTTAGGCAGGTTAATCTCATTGAGCCTCGAGGACTCTTTTACAAGAGAGACCTGCTACAAACTAAAGAATGATGAACAGCAACAGTAGATTTTCATTGAACAATCAACAATAGGCAATCATAAGAGAGAAATACAGATTTTTTTTAACAAGTTAAAACAAAGATATCAAAGTAACAAAACAGACAGATTATAAGGTAGACATATAAAATCAAAGACAGGAACAAATCTGCATTGGTTTTTGCCAGGATTCCAACAGATTCTGAAAACCATTTAGAGAAGTCAAGGTCGAGAGCTTCAGATCTTTTTGTAAGATATTCCATGAAGCAGGAGCGGAGTAGGAGAAGGCCCTTTTTCCAAGTTCAGTCCTCACTGACGGAACACTGCAGGTAATCATGTCCTGAGAGCGCACACTGTAGCTGCACTCACGCAAAGACATGTAGGAGGAGATGTATGAGGGCAGCAGACCAAGAAGTGATTTAAAGATGAAAATGTACCAGTGGAAGAGTCTGCGTGAGGTTAATGATGTCCAGTTAACCAGTGAATACAGGGAGCCCTCGACTTACGAACGAGTTCCGGACATAAGGACCGTTCGTAGACGTAAGTCGGAGCTCAGAAGACGTGTAGTTCGAAAGTCCGGATTTCGTCTGTAACTCGAAACTCGGAGCACATGGCGTTCGTTCGGAGCGCGTTCGTAAGTCCGAGTTGCCATAGGTCAAGGGCGCTGTAAGTCGAGGGTTCCCTGTACTGGGTGCAGTGGTGGGTACGATAATCACAGCCAGTTATGAATCTTAGTGCACCATGATAGACAACATCCAGCATCCGCAGGGTGCTTGTAGGAGCGTTCATGTAGAGAATGTCACCGTAATCAATGGAGGGAAGTAAAGTCACAGATACAAGGTGTTTCCTAACATTCAGTGTTAGACATGATCTGTTTCTGAAAAAGAAACCCAGTTTAACTTTCAGTTTCTTCACTAGGTTTTCCACGTGGAGTTTAAAAGAGAGATGTGAATCGACCAGGATACCCAAATATTTATAGAAAACAAGAAACTCAATAGAGACACCATTTGAGGATAAAATCAGAGGAGGATCTGCTGGAACCGACTTCCTGTTTGAAAAAAACATCCCTTTTGTTTTATCAGCATTTAGGACAAGTTTGAGACGGAACAAATCTGACTGGATGATTCAAAAGTGGATTGCAGTAACTGGAAAGCCTTAGCTACTTTTTCAGCTCGACAGTAAACAACTGTATCATCAGCATAGAAATGTAAGGATGCATCAGGGATGCTCTGACCTACATTACCTATGTAGTTTGTAAAGAGGGTGGGTCCTAAGACTGAGCATTGTGGTACACCATTGTTGACTGTTAAATAACTGGAAGAAGTACCGTTATGTTGAACACATTGCCTCCGATCGGCTCAAACTGATCCCATAGAACCCCACACAGCAACTAACATGGCAGCCATGTCCATTCAGTCCTCGTCTTCTGTCTCTCATCAAGCACGAGAGCACAAGAATGAGGAGGAAACCAAAAGGTGTGTGTGTGCGTGTGTGTGTAGCACTTCTGCGTTCTTTTCTCTGTAAAAACAAATCTGGGCATGAATGAAGCACAATCCATCTGTAAAAAATAATTACATTTTGCGTCTTTGATGGCAGTTGTGCATTTATTCCACAGCTGTCAAAAATTCAACTAATCAATGTCTGAGTGTGATTTTCTTGCTGCGGCCCAAAGATGGTCTCTCTTGTACAGGAGGTCAGCTAGTTCAGGAGTAAACAGGGGCTGTCACGGCCTTTTATTCTGAACTGACGAGAAGAAGCATGTTTGTTCACAAAATAAATGAAACTATTATGAAAATAGTTCACGTCATTGGTTGATTAATAGAATACGATGCCGGTCAAAGTGAGATAGATCCTAGAGGAATGACTGTTCACAAAAACATCCTGATGCATGCTCAATAATCCAGATAGAAAATTTTAAAAAAGTTGACTGGTTCTCTGGACATTCAAAATACAAAAATAATTAAAGCTGCAAGCAGCATTGAGGCCCTCGCAGCAAAGCGCTGCTCCGGCCTTACAGCGACCGCGAGAGCTCCAGTTAGTCCGCCCAGTCGCCATCGCGAATGCTCTAGTGCCTGTCCCGCACCCGTTCACCAGAGTGTGCATCTACCAAATCTTCAACATCACCTGCGACGGCCGGAGCTCCAGCAATGCCTCCCATTCGCAATCGTGAATGCTCTCATTCCATTCCCACACACATCTACCATGGTACGCATATGCCGAACCTTCAAAATCACCTTTCACCCATATTAGTATGATACCAGCTGCTAGCCTTACAAGTCTGGCCGAAATCCAACGTTCCGGACATGACTTATTGTGACTTCCTGTTTTATGGCGAATGTTTGACGAGCACTTCCTTCATGTTTTTCAACATGTCATGTGTGGTAATAAACTGTTAGTGAATACGTTTTCAGTCATATATCTTACACAGGGCGAAGCTGGAAGAGTCACCCAATAATTGACAGTTTCTTCTCTGAGTGGGTGGGGCTTAAGTGATGTTATGAATCAACAATACTAATATGTCTAGAAGTGCTCACTGATGAATTAAAAAAAATCAGGTGCAGATCAGCTGATGTATCACAGAGATATAACTGTTATAACAATGTGGTGGGCGCACTGGAGTCAAATGTTAAACAAACACTTCAGCTACGCTGATGCTGCTCAATAATCCAGGTAGAAAAATGTAAAAAACCTAAGTCTGGTCCTCTGGACATTCAAAAAAAAAATTGTAGAAACGTTTCGTATTTCGTCCGAAACACTTCCTCAGTCTGAGCTGCTGTGTTCAGCTCAGTCTTATAAATAGCACCCTCTCACAGTGGATCAACCAGTTGGCTGATGACAGCCGAAACCAGCTGCTCACATGATCAAGGAGGACCATCAGCCTAACGATGGATTGTTAGCACCCTGATGGTTGTTTGCTATTCACAGAGGGCTGAGTGATACTAGCAATAACAGCATTGTAAGTGGGGGACAGTTGAACCCGGAGGCCTCCACCTCTGTTTAATGATGGACGGTTTCTTTTCACAAAGATGGCCTCCTTTACTCCTCTCTCAAACCATTGTTCCTCTCTATCAAGGATGTGAACATCTTCATCCCTGAAAGAGTGACCTCTGACCTGGAGATGAGTGTAGACCGCAGAGTCCTGACCTGATGATGTTGATCTTCTGTGCTGGTCCATCCTTTTGGCCAGTGGCTGTTTAGTTTCCCTGATATAAGACTGATCACCCTCCTGACACTGAACAACATACACAATATTACTCTGTTTGTGCCGGGGGACTGGATCTTTGGGATGAACCAGTCTTTAATGTATTTTGGGGTTTAAAAGCCACTGGGACGTTGTGTTTAGAAAATAAACGTCTCAATGTCTCTGAAACTCCTGCAACATCTGGAATGACCACTGGTCTGGGTCTGGGTTCCTTCTTTTCACCTGATGGCTGCTGGAGTCCTGTTTGGGTTTCTTCTTTCAGGAAGGCCCAGTTAGGATATCCACATTTCTCTAGAGCCTGTTTTGTGTGTGATTTCTCTTCTGTCTGGCTGCTGAGTTAGTGGGGACGCTGTCTGCTCTGTGGTACAGAGTCCTGATGACTCCTAACTTGTGCTCCAGAGGGTGATGGGAGTCAAACTGTAAATACTGGTCTGTGTGGGTGGGTTTGCGGTACACCTCAGTTTGCAAATTTCCTCTATCAGAAACTGAGACCTCACAGTCCAAGAAAGCCAACCTGCCATTTTTTACATCTTCTCGTGTGAACTTGATATATTTATCCACAGAGTTGATGTGATCAGTGAAATGTTGGACTTCCTGAGATTTAATTTTAACCCAGGTGTCGTCAACATACCTGAACCAATGACTTGGTGGTCTCCCTGAAAAGGACGTCAAGGCTCTCTTTTCTACCTCCTCCATGTACAGGTTGGCAACAATAGGAGAAACTGGAGACCCCATAGCACACCCATGTTTCTGCCTATAATATTGCTCCCCATATGTGAAGTAGGTTGACTGCAGGCACAGTTTCAAGAGTTGACACAGTTGCTCTGTGGAAAGTGTGGTCCTGTTGCTCAGAGTGGTGTCTGATTTTAACCTTAAACAGACCACCTCTACTGCCTCATCATCAGGTCAGGACTCTGTGGTCTACACTCATCTCTAGGTCAGAGGTCACTCTTTCATGGATGAAGATGTTCACATCCTTGATAGAGAGGAACGATAGTTTGAGAGAGGAGTAAAGGAGGCCATCTTTGTGAAAAGAAACCGTCCATCATTAAACAGAGGTGGAGGTCTCCATGTTCAACTGTCCCCCACTTACAATGCTGTTATTGCTAGTATCACTCAGCCCTCTGTGAATAGCAAACAACCATCAGGGTGCTAACAATCCATCGTTAGGCTGATGGTCCTCCTTGATCATGTGAGCAGCTGGTTTCGGCTGTCATCAGCCAACTGGTTGATCCACTGTGAGAGGGTGATATTTATAAGACCGAGCTGAATACAGCTTCTCAGACTGAGGAAGTCTTTCAGAGGAAAGACGAAACGTTTCTACAATTTTTTTGCTTTGTTTTGTTTTGTTTTTTGAATGTCCAGAGGACCAGACTTAGCTTTTTTAGATTTTTCTACCTGGATTATTGAGCAGCATCAGGGTAGCTGAAGGAGTGTAATTTTAAACAACCATACCAATGTGTGTAGAAATGCTCACTGATGATGCACAATGAATCTGGATCAGATCAGATGATGTATCACTGAGTTATAAAAGTAGTAATAATATTGGGGGTGCTATGGAGGCTATTGGTCACTAACCATACCTTCTATTATATATTTATAGAACACTTATAACAGCGACAAGGCCAACCACAGTGCTGTACAAAAAAAAACAACAACAAGCAACACATAAGCAACAAGAAAAATGAAGTAAAAAAACAGAATATAGACATAAAAACATCGCAGATCATAAATATAACGACCAAACACAGATCATCTGGTGTTGAAAGCAACAGAATAGTAGTGAGTCTTTAAACAGGATTTGAAAACTGAGAGGGAGGGGCCTGTCTGACGAGCAGAGGTAACTCATTCCAAAGTCTTGGTCCTGCTACAGAGAAGAACCTGTCACCTCTGCGTTTAAGACGAGTTCCTGGAACTGTGAGAAGTAACTGGTCCGCTGACCTCAGAGAACATGGTGGGACATACTGGTGTAGCAAATCAGAGAGATAGGCGGGGGGCGAGACTGTCCAGTTCAAAATTCTCTTGTATATCTACAAATCGCTGGATTCAGAGATGAACCAGTAGCCAGTGCAGGGAGGCCAAGACTGGTGTATGTCAGGCTCTGTCCCTGTCTGTTTCTTTATGTTTATTTGTGTTTCCCTCCTGTCTTACTTTTGTCATTCTGAGCTTTGTGATTTCTGTTTTCTGTGTACTGTATCTCATTCAGTCTCTGTCATTTTCCCACTCACTCCTCAGTCTGTCTCTCTGTGCTCAAGCCTGCAGCCTTAATCATTCACACCTGTCTCATCAGCCACCAGCCAAGCTGAACTCATTACCCACTCTCTTTCTGCCTTATAAAAAGCCTTCCTCTCCTCCACTCTGTGTCCGGTCATTGTTCTGTTCACACAGACAATTCAGTCCTCTCCTCACCACTCTGATGTCCTCACCTGTTTTCTGCTCCAGTTTTGCCAGAGTGAGTTTTTTGCTGCCCTGACAGCTTCTTGTCTTGTTGTTTAAAATAAATTATTATTATTTTACAATTCCTGCCTCGTTCACTCGCCTGCACGTGGGTCTAACACCAGAGGAACCTGACAGTGTAATGTGCTCTCTTTTGCCTGTACTGGTTAAAAATTGGGCTGCTGTGTTCTGGACCAGTTGTAATTGTGCAGTGTTGATCTGACTGATACCAAACAGGAGTGAATTGCAGTAATCAAGCCTAGATGTAATGAATGCATGAATTACTGTCTCCAGGTTATTTTTTATAATATGGGCTTCAGCTTAGACAGTCGCCTCAGCTGGGAAAAACAGGATTTAACGATCATGTTTACATGACTGTTGAGTCGGGATGCAAATCTCTCAGTGTCTGGTGAATTGATTCGATTCCGATTTTTGATGTCACGATTCGATTCAAAATCGATTTTTCGATTCAGAAATGATTTTCGATTCAGAAACGATTTTTCTATTGAAATGATCATAAATTTAGTTTCAGTGATGTAACTGACAAGCTGAAAAGATTAAACAACAATGTAAACTTATAGAACATTTATTTAAAACAATAAGTTTAGGTTCCTTATTGTATCACATTTTTTGCATCGTTTGATATTTATACCAAAAATAGTAACAAATAATACAGGAATGCGTTAAATTCTGTAACTTAAATTACCAGTACAGCATTAGCTTAGTTGCCTGGATTTCTCTAAAAAAATATATATATATATATCTAGGAACAAATAATTCATCCATCCATCATCTTTACCCACTTCTTCCTTTTCGAGTCTCTTGGGTCACTGGTGTCCATGTCCAGCCATCACTGTGCGAGAGGCGGGGGACACCTGGACAGGTCTCCAGTCCATCACAGACAAATAATTCAAAAATATATAAATACAAAAGTAAACAGAATTTAACCTAACATAGTGTATTAACATTTAACTCAACATAAAATACAGACTTCACAGTTTTTTAAGCATGTTGATTCATATTTAGTAAATCTTTAACACAATTTCAAAACCTGTGCAAACCTGCATTAAAATCTCTTCTGAACTGTAATTTACAACACATAAATTGTATCATTTAGAACTGGCTCCAGGTGATGTGTCTCATCTGGTCTCTCCAACCTGTTGACAAATTACATTAAGTTTGTTGTATAACTTTATAAGTTTTAGTATAACATGAGAAACAACTGTTACCTTTGAGCAGCAGCTGCATCAGAACTTCTCCCTTATTATTCTTGTTTCATGCTGGAGCTGCGTGGACCTTTATCTATGTGAAGGAATAACGCACGTTGCTTCCAGCACATTAAAAATAAAACTAAACCACTCAACTTCCACTGAGCTGTCTGCTCGTAAATCCTTTGTGATACAGCAGGAGATGGAGAGAGAAATCTTTGCAGCAGACTTCGCTGGTCGGCTGCTTTCACTTTCATCTTCCGCGCATTTAATCATATTTCCAAAATACTGTGCCATAATACCCTGATGCATGCTCAATAATCCAGGTAGAAAAATCTAAAAAAGCTAAGTCTGGTCCTCTGGACATTCAAAAAACAAAACAAAAAAAAAAAACAAAGCAAAAAATTGTAGAAACTTTTCGTCTTTCGTCCGAAAGACTTCCTCAGTCTGAGGTGCTGGGTTCAGCTCAGTCTTATAAATAGTTTCTTTTGTTTTTTGGGCCAAAAGTCAAGTGATCGCTCGCGCCCAGCTCCTTCTCTCCCTCCGCTGAAATGAACAAGGAAATGCTGTCACGAGAATTAAACTCGGGTTTTACGTTGCTGACCGATTATTTATAAGATATTAGATAATTATAAACTGTGCCATAATTTTATCTTACACTTCTTGCAAACAACCGTTCTCTTGTTAAGCTCTGTCTTCCCCAAAACGTAGCCTGGCCCTCGCATTCCTGCACAGCTCCGCTCAATTCTCATTTCCCTTCACTGCACAGTCTGTGACTTCTCCCATTAACAACCATTTCTCCGGTAGATTTTTGACCGGACCAATCAGAGAACAGAAGGGGCGGAGTTTTGGACCCTAACCCACGCCCCCACCTGTCCCAGCGCGCAGAGCCCTATAAAAGGGCTCTGCCAGCGCGCAGTCAGTCAGCGAGCAGCGGCATGTTCTCATTCAAAGCGATGCAGAACTGTTTTATATGTGACACAAATTTATTAATTTCCCCTTCTTAATCCCTTATCTGGAGTTTTCTTTTGTTTTTTGGGCCAAAAGTCAAGTGATCGCTCGCGCCCAGCTCCTTCTCTCCCTCCGCTGAAATGAACAAGGAAATGGCTGTCACGAGAATTAAACTCGGGTTTTACGTTGCTGACCGAGTCCCATCAGATTTTCTGGTCTTCTGGTGAGCTGGACCAGCGATCCATGGTTTTATTGTATTTTATTAAAATGTTTTATTAACATATAAACACAGAATTTGCGCAGCGAGAGAAAAGCTGCAGCAGGAGGCGGAGCAGTTGTCAGTCAAGTTCACCAGAGCACGGGGGGTGGCTCTGAGGGGAGGGAGCAGAATGCTTTCCCTGTTCAAAATATCCAATGGTTTTGTTCTTCAGCAGAGGCCACGCCTCCAGCAAGAATCGTTTTAAAATGGAGAGGTCCCAGACCCTAGTCTGAAGCGAAGTGAAGGACAGGGTGTGGTTTTAACCAGGCTACCCAAAACGTTGTAGGATCTGAAATTATTTTTAAAGACAAAGGAGTGGGTTGAATTATGCTGTCTTCCTCCTCCATGCTAGCAGGCTCCGTTCAGATAAAGGGAGCTGGCTAAATAGCTTGCTGTATGGTGGCTTACACGGCCAAAATTCTACGGCGGCCAAACGGACACAAAATGTGATATGCTGCAGTACGCTCAGGAGTAGGAGCAGAAAAATATAAAATTAAATGCTTTTAAATCAATTTTGGGGCTTTTAGAATCGATTTAGAATGGCCAGGACTAAGAATCTAGATTCTTTAAAAAATGAAGTTTCAAATGAGTTTCATGGAAGGATCCATTATCACTCCCAGATTTGTGATTTTTTGTTTTTCAGACAGGGCTAGAACAGAAAGGTTGATGCAGTGGTTCTTGATCGTGTCGTTGCCAACGACACGATCACGAAGCCATATTGACACGAAGCCATATTGACACGAAGCCATATTGTTCCCTCCCACTGGGAGGGAACAATATGGCTTCAGACTTCTTTTCATTGAAACTTACCGGGTAATAAATTTAAAGCCATCCAGTCCCTGATGTCAGCCAGGCAGTCGAGCAGAGGTTGAATAGAGCCTGTACCACTGTGTCTTAGGGAGAAGTAAATTTGACCGTCATCAGCATAGAAATGGAAAGGTATGTTGTGTTTCCGGAAAATAGCACCAAGTGGCAGCAGGTATAAGGAGAATAGGAGAGGACCCAAGATGGACCCCTGCGGAACCCCATTTAAGTGCTGCTGCTGCAGAACTAAAATTGTTGATGGACACACAAAAGGATCTGTCAGCGATGTAGGATCTGAACCAATTGAGAGCTGACCCTGTGATGCCCACCCACTGCTCCAACCTAGCAATGAAGAAACGCAATTTCAATCCTGTGTATGTCCTGTACATATTGCAGTTCTGACAATAAAGTTGACTTTGACTTTTGACTTTGAAGATCTCATGGACAATGGTGTCAAAAGCGGATGTAAGGTCCAACAGGACAAGCAGCATTGAATCACCGGTGTCTGTAAATAAGATGTCATTAAAACCCTTCAGTAGGGCAGTTTCAGTGCTGTGGAGAGGTTTAAAGCCAGACTGGAATAACTCAAGGATAGCGTGATCCTCCAGGAAGCACTTAAACTGGGACTGGACTATTTTTTCCCCAGAAGTTTAGAAACAAATGGGCCAGTTGAAGTGCTTCCTGGAGGGTCACGCTGTCCTTGAGTTATTCCAATCTGGCTATCCCTAACCCTAACCACCAGGCAGCAACCAGGCCAAGCCGACACATGCCCAAGCGCCCAACCCCCGACACCGAGGGCCCCAAGCGCACCGGCAGGCCAAGGCACACCCCACTAGGGGGCCGCGTGGAAGGGGCGCGACACCAAGCAGCACTAGTTGTATCAAAAAGGGGGCACTCCAAGTCCCGGCCTGACAAATAGACATTCATACACAGATACAATCACACAGACCCACCCTCATCCTCACCCTCACTCACTCAAAGTCATACAGTAAGACACCCTAATGACACATTCCATTCATACTCCTGATAAGCACTCTATACCCCCCAGGTCCAAGACAGGTACCTGCCATGAGGCAGCCCACACCCAAACCCAGGAGGTAGTTCCATTCATTCTGGGGTGGAGAGGAACCAACATCCAACATCCGGTCCAACCCGCGCCCAGCCGATAGGACAGGACACCCAAGCCCAAACAGCCCCAGGGAGGGTGCAGTGCCAGCCCCGCCCACAACAAACCCCCAGGCCCCAAACCCCCCCATAGTCCAGGACAACACCTGATGGCCTGCCCCTCTACCGGACCCCACCTCCGGAATGGCAGCCAGGGAACATGGGGTTAAAAAAAACACTAGACCCCGACACACACACCCCCGCCCCCAGATGTGCACAAAACAGGCTCTAGAGAGATGTGGATATCCTAACTGGGCCTTCCTGAAAGCAGAGAAGAAACCCAAACAGGACTCCAGCAGCCGTCAGGTGAAAAGAAGGAACCCAGACCCAGACCAGTGGTCATTCCAGATGTTGCAGGAGTTTCAGAGACAATGAGATGTTTATTTTCTAAACACAACGTCCCAGTGGCTTTTAAACCTCAAAATACATTAAAGACTGGTTCATCCCAAACATCCAGTCCCCCGGCACAAACAGAGTAAAGACTCCGGCAAAGCTGAGCGTACGCCACTCTACGTGCGCATTCTGTGCGCACGCGTTCGCTGGCACAGCTCTGCTTTCTTTCTTTTTTTTAAATGCTCGCGTTTTCGCTCCAGATTCTTGTTGTAATATGAGCAGCTGCGCGCAGAGGGGACAAACTGAGGTCGCTGATTGGTCACTTGCTGACACGCCTACTGAAATGATTGACAGCTCGGGTGAGAGAAAAGCATGAGCTGTCCGGCTTCAGCCCGCTGCTGTGTTTCTAAACTTTATATGTTAATAAAAAAGTTCTAAAAAAATTAAAATAAAAACAGGGAGCTCTTTTCCTGCAGCCCACAGCCCACCAGGAAATATTCAAAACCTCGCGCAGCCAGGTAGGACATGAATTCATTCATTTCAGTCATGGAGTGAACGGAGGATGAAGCGATTACTTGACTTTTGGCAAAAAACAAAAGAAAAGGCCCGATCAGCGATAAAGAAGAGGAATTTAATTCATTTGTGTAACATACAAAACAGTCCGGCACCGGGCAATTTATGGTGAGACAACGCGCATCGCGTACACGGTCGTAAAAATTAAGCTTTGCGCGTTCGTGCCCTGCGGGGCTACGCTTGTGCCTCAGCGTACGTACGTCGTACAGAGGCGTACTGCTTGTACGCGCAGCTTTGCCGGAGCCTTAATATTGTGTATGCTGTTCAGTGTCAGGAGGGTGATCAGTCTTATATCGGGGAAACTAAACAGCCACTGGCCAAAAGGATGGACCAGCACAGAAGATCAACATCATCAGGTCAGGACTCTGCGGTCTACACTCATCTCCAGGTCAGAGGTCACTCTTTCAGGGATGAAGATGTTCACATCCTTGATAGAGAGGAACGATGGTTTGAGAGAGGAGTAAAGGAGGCCATCTTTGTGAAAAGAAACCGTCCATCATTAAACAGGGGTGGAGGCCTCCGGGTTCAACTGTCTCCCTCTTAAGGCTGGTTTATACTTCTTGTCGCACGTCTTTTACCCCCCGTTGAGTGAAAAAAAGTTGCGCAACTTCCGTCTGCACTCCCGCTGCGATCCCCCGGTGACAGCTGTCTTGTACATGGCCCCCTGTCAGAACTGCGAGACGCGGACGATGCAGCTCGCAGCTTGTGATTGGTTCAAAGTTTGTGGGCGTTTTTGTTTGGATGTCCATATATGGTGTATGACACCACTACACGCTACCCGCTACTCTTTTAGAAGCCGGTTTTTGTTTTTGCTTTGACATGGATAGTTTTGAAGAGAGACTCGACAAGGCGGTCCGGAGCGGGGATCCTGGCGGGACCAATCCAGTTACTCTGTCTTTGCAGTGGCTGGACACAAACATTAAACACCGGGGGACGACTACAAACATTACAACAGCCGACATAAGAAAAAATGGACCTTGAAATAGTAACACGCCTCGGTGGCTCACTGGAAACGCGTAGGGTTTCCGCTCCAAAGCTTTTCTCGACTCGGGTTCGAATCTCACCTGGAAGAACTTATTTTACGTTTGTCTTTTATTGGAAAAAAAAGGAGTTAATATGCCTGTGGTTAACACAAACTCCTTTTTTTAATCCAATAAAAGACAAACGTAAAATAAGTTCAACCAGGTGAGATTCGAACCCGAGTCGAAAAAAGCTTTGGAGCGGTAAACATACGCGTTTCCAGTGAGCCACCGAGGCGTGTTACTATTTCAAGGTCCACGTTTGCTTTAAACAATCCGCCCCTCATAAAATCCTGGCTACGCCCATGATAACGGACTCACAAATGGAGATAATGGAGCCTGTCGTTATATTAAATCCGTTTGTCCTGATAAAACATGCAGTGGGAGTGCGCGTGACGTATGCAGTGGGAGGGAAGAAGGAGGGATTATCCCCACGTCTTTCAGAAGTATAAACACTCAATGCGGTCTGTGACACACGCAATTACGTAATCGCTGGGTTCACTCAACGGGGGGTAATAGACGTGCGACAAGTAGTATAAACCAGGCTTTACAATGCTGTTATTGCTAGTATCACTCAGCCCTCTGTTAATAGCAAACAACCATCAGGGTGCTAACGATCCATCGTTAGGCTGATGGTCCTCCTTGATCATGTGAGCGGCTGGTTTCGGCTGTCATCAGCAAACTGGTTGATCCACTGTGGGAGGGTGCTATTTATAAGACTGAGCTGAATACAGCAGCTCAGACTGAGGAAGTCTTTTGGACGAAAGACGAAACGTTTCTACAATTTTTTGTTTGTTTTGTTTTTTGAATGTCCAGAGGACCAGACTTAGCTTTTTTAGATTTTTCTACCTGTATTATTGAGAATGCATCAGGAGACAATAAAGAACACTGAACCTTCCTACATCTCCCATGTGTTACGTCGTCAGTGCAGCTACAGCGTGCGCTCTCAGGACATGATCACCTGCAGTGTTCCCTCAGTGAGGACTGAACGTTCTCCTACTCCGCTCCTTTTTCCTGGAACCCTTGCAAAACAGCTGAAGCTTCTGACCTTGACCTCTCTACGGGATTTTAAACAACTGTTAAGTTAAATGCAAAAATCTATGTAGACTAGTTCCTGTTTTGAGTATTTCACCTTGTTTTATAATGTAGCATGGTTTTATATTTGGTTTTATATCACTACTTTTATTTTACTTTTCATTTTGTAAGCATTTAATGTCTGTTTGTCGTTGCGTGTACCTTTTCTGTGGTTTTGTCTCAAAGAGGTCTCTCTTGTAAATGTGTCCTTGAGGCTCAATGAGACTAACCTGTATACTGTAAATAAAGATTGAATGAATGAGCTCAGAGTGACCATCATCACCTTCATCATAAAGACAGCTGATGACTTTCTATAACCAAGCAGATGTTTTGGAGACACAGCTGTTCCAGCTGACATCAGAGGATTGTGGGAAAGGTGTGGCTGTGTGAATAGCAGTCCTCCTCTGTCAGTCAACATGTGCATCATGTTGTTTTGAAGGGTCAGAGGTCAAGAACAAACAAAAGAACAGTAAAACATGAAGCATGTGTTTCAGCTCGACCTGAACTGAAGCCTGCTGCAGGGACAAACAGTCCCTCTGCTGCCCCCTGCTGGAACAGAAACACCCTGCAGGGACAAACCGTCCCTCTGCTGCCCCCTGCTGGAACAGAAACACCCTGCAGGGACAAACAGTCCCTCTGCTGCCCCCTGCTGGAACAGAAACACCCTGCAGGGACAAACCGTCCCTCTGCTGCCCCCTGCTGGAACAGAAACACCCTGCAGGGACAAACAGTCCCTCTGCTGCCCCCTGCTGGAACAGAAACACCCTGCAGGGACAAACAGTCCCTCTGCTGCCCCCTGCTGGAACAGAAACACCCTGCAGGGACAAACAGTCCCTCTGCTGCCCCCTGCTGGAACAGAAACACCCTGCAGGGACAAACCGTCCCTCTGCTGCCCCCTGCTGGAACAGAAACACCCTGCAGGGACAAACAGTCCCTCTGCTGCCCCCTGCTGGAACAGAAACACCCTGCAGGGACAAACAGTCCCTCTGCTGCCCCCTGCTGGAACAGAAACACCCTGAACACTGACGGTTCTGGTCCAGGCCGGCCCAGCTTTCTTTACTGGACCTCATATTTCAGTATGTTTTCAGTATGTTTCTGTAAGATGTGAAAACTTACAGAAACCCAGATCTTCAGGTCCAGCTCGAACCTTTCCTGTCATCACTGAGAACCAGCTTCTGAGAAAGTCCCGGTACCAAGCAGAACCCGGCGGTCCCGGTAAAAACAAAGCCCACCTTCTGTCTGTTCCAAGGTTCTCAGAACCAGGACAGAGAACTGATCTGGTCTTTTTCAGGCTCTAAAGCCTCTCAATATAATCTGAAGTCAACAGGTTCCAGCGAGGATCAACAAAACAAGAAAACACAACGCCAGGATGGAAAGACATCAGCAATGATCTCAGTGAAGAGCTCTTTGTGCCCATCAGGCTGAAAAGGGTCAAAGGTCATTTTATCTGGAGTTCATCACTCTACAGTATAGGCAGACCTGGGTCCGGATCCAGACCCAGTGATGGTTCTGTCCGGGCCCGTGCCCAACCCGGGTGCAGAGCCAAGCAGATCTGCAGGAGGTGTGTTCTGGAGGTGTTGCATCATCACTCAGTCAATGAGCCAATCAGATCGTTAGTTTCCCTGCACGCTGCAGCGAGAACGAGCAGACAGGAAGAGCCAGCGTGTCGTGCTCCACAATAAGAAACGTCCAAACTGTTTTAAAGATGAATGAATGATCATTCTTACAGCAGGAAGTTCAAAACCAGTTGAAACGGTCACATTCATTAAAAGTTGCAACAAGCGCTCTTCATCTCTTTTGAGCAACGTGATCTGCTGAAGTCGAGCAGTACATTAACCGAACAGCAAGCCCCGTGCACCAGATGCACCTCCTCTTCACCCAGCAGCTGCTGAATGTTCAGTCCAGATGTGGTGGATGTTGGAGCAACATGAAACCATTTAGTGACGGGTCAGTCCTGAAGCAGTGATGAAAAACAAAAAGCCCAGATGTGTGAAAAAATAAATCCTGATGTCAGCTTCAACATCAAAGATCTGAAATATTAGCAGATGAAGTGCTGGCACAGCTGGATGCAGCTGTTCAGAGTCATCCATGAGTCTACAGATGTTACTGATGATGCTCAGCTTCATACATGAGAACGACTCAGACTCCAAACAAGATTTAATTTACCGGCAGGACAATCCCATGTCCATCTATCTCATTAAAGCTGCACTATGTAACTTTGTAATGCAGTCTGTAACTTTTCAAATAATATATTTTTAACATATTTCTTCACTCTGTCACTATCTACTGACAGACTGATGTTAGACAAAGTAATCTCTGAAAAAATCTATTGTCCCCTTGCTTCTCTATCAGCATTTATAAAAACACTAAAAACACAGAGTGACCCGGACAATGACCAGCCAATAAAAACAGAGTTGTTTGTCACGCCCCAACCCACGCCCCCACCTGTCCCAGCCTCAGCGCCGCGGCACGTTCTCATTCAAAGGATTGCAAAGCGATGCAGGACTGATTTGTATGTGACACAAATGTATTAAATATCCCTTCTTCATCCCAGAGCTGGACTTTTCTTTTGTTTTTTTGCCAAAAGTCAAGTGATCGCTTCATCCTTCACTGACAGGAATGAGGAAATGGATTTGTCACGAGCGGAAAAAAACTCATGTCCAACGTGGCTGCGTGAAGCTCTGCTGATTTCAGGGTGTTTTTGTGTTGTTGGACCAGTGCTTCATGGTTTTATTTTATTTTTTAGAACGTTTTATTAACATATAAACACAGAATATTGAAGCGGCTCCGAGCGGACATGCAGCAGGAGGCGGAGCTGAACTCAAGTTCAACAGAGCACGGACTGTGGCTCCTCCTCAGAGCCATATATGGTTCTGAGGGGAGGGAGCAGAATGAGAAAATAAAGTCCGGAGCACAACAGAAAGTTACACATAGCAGCTTTAAGAAAAGTTAAATAAAGAATAATCAAAAGAGAAAAGATGTTAAATGTTTCATTTTCAGTTTTTTTATACTTAATGATACATTTTTTTTTTTATTTATTGTTTTCTGAAGATGCTGCCATGTTTTACTTAATAACTGAAATTTGTATAAGTTGGTGCCTCTTTAAGTAAGAAAAAGGAGAGAAATCTTTACTTGTGCTGTTGACACTTTTTTATATGAAAAGAGAGACTTTTTAAATTGTTTTCTAAAGATGTTCACTTTTTGACTTTAAGTGGAAACCTTCAATTCTTGGACGTCTTCAGTTTAAGAGAAAAAGTCTTATTAGTCTCCGTTTGCACATTTAACATGTCTTTTATTTTGAGCTTTCTGTTTTAATCTGAAAGAAAGGCCTTCAATCTATTTGTCTGGGACGACTTTTAATTATGGACATAGTGGTTTACTATAAAGTGCAGTTTGTTAACTGTGAAAGTGTGAAAATGTGAATATGTGAAAATTTGAATATGTGAAAATGTGAATATGTGAATATGTGAATATGTGAAAATGTGAAAATGTGAAAATGTGTATACCTGTATGTGAAAATGTGAAAATGTGTACAGTACATGTGAAAATGTGAAAATGTGAATATGTGAATATGTCAAAATGTGAAAATGTGAATATGTTAAAATGTCAAAATGTGAATATGTGAAAATGTGAAAATGTGAAAATGTGTACAGTATATGTGAAAATGTGAAAATGTGAAAATGTGTATATGTGAAAATGTGAAAATGTGAAAATGTGATATGTGAAAATGTGAAAATGTGTATATGTCAAAATGTGAATATGTGAAAATGTGAAAATGTGTATATGTGAAAATGTGAAAATGTGAAAATGTGAACATGTGAATATGTGTAGACAAGACCATAAGACAAAAGTTGGACTTTCCTTCTGACCTTTTACTGGGGGGACATTTTAGTAACTGGACCTCAGTGAGTTTAATTGAATACCCCTGCTCTATAGTCACAAGAGGAAAATATTTAAGACAGATGAAAATCTTTATGATGAATTCACCCAGAAGGCCAGACTGTGCAGTGAGCTACACCTCAGTACAGACCTCAGCAGGTCAAAGGTCGTTTCTTCTTCTTTCTAAAAACAACATGGTAGTACAACTTTGGTCTGTAAAGATTCATCTGAAGGAACCCCCAGACATCTGGACCAGAACCAGAGCAAAGGACAGATATTTACCCAGAATGCACTGCAGTAGACAGTTCCTCCTAGCTGTCAGCACGGTGGTGGAGGCTGATCATTTGGGCTCCTCTTAGTCACTGAGTGGACCAGAACTCCTCTGGAGTCCAACAGCTGAAGCCTGGGCCAAACTGTGGCCAACAGGACTGATCTACAACAGAATGGGTCAGAATGAACAGGGTCACGGTTCTGCAACGGTCCAGTCAGAGTTCAGAACCTGAACCTGCAGAGAGCTGAGCAGAAACCTCAGTGTTGGGAGGAAGAGTGGGTCAGAACTCCTCCAGAACCATGAGAGAGACTGATGAAGTCCTACAGCGCAACGCCGAGGGTTCTGCCGGGTCAGGGGCCAGAACCAGGTTCTGTTTGTTAAAGACTCGGTGGAACCTAGTGACTTCAGGTTGGATCAGAATCTTAGAACCTGGTGAAGACCCAATCAGTTTTATGTTGTTCTGATAAATAACATTTGAAGTACTGGAAGAGGAGGACTTGTTTGGATCCGGACTGGACCTGGTTCTGCTCCTGGTGGACCATGTCAGCAGTTGATACAGTGTCTCCAGGTTGGTTCTTTAAACATGAAGAACCATGTGACAAAAATAATAATAGCAATAATAATGTGTACGCATCCTTTGTCTGTTATTGTCTTTGTTGTTGTCTTTGTTGTTGTTGTTGTTGTTGTTGTTGTTGTTGTCATCATCAGTGTTAAACCAGGTGTCTGTTGTAAACGAGTCCTCGAGGCTCAATGGGACTAATCTGTAGAAATAAAGGTTGAGTGAATGTTGAGGGAAAATGTGAAGTTGGTTCATGTTTCGTTTCATTCGGAGACTCAGTTTTAGAAAAACACTTGGAGAAGATGTCTACAGCAGAGCTCAGGTGGATCACCTGTCCAGGTGTGGTTCCTCACAGTTTGACTCCAGTGACGCTTGAAGCTTCGTTCCTCCTCACGTTTGCTTTAAATCCAGCTCCAGGTGAAACAGAACACAGCTGCAGATTTATGGGCTGGTTGGACGGCATTCATATGAAAATGAGTTGAAGTTTCAACATGTGAGAGACATACAGATGGAGAGAACCAGAACCAGGACAGGGTTCTGTTCAGGTGAAAACCCAACCTGAGAACCAGGACAGGGTTTATGTTTATGTTTATTAAATTTGTTCATTTTTTTTTTTACAAAAGAAACAATACAAGACAATCTCATAAATGATAATGTACAAAATATAAAAAATGAAAGGTAGCAGAAAGAAGAATAAATCTTATTATATCTGCCCCTTTTTTCCAACAATCAGATTAAACAATAATAATCTTCAACCAACAGTACAAAATGACTAACTCTTTCTAATTTTCTAACTAATACAATACACATTACGCTATTTCATATATTTTTTTAACACATTTGTTTTGATCATTTTCTTAAATGTAAACATTGACTTGGCATTTTTAACTACATTCTCCAAGCCATTCCATAATCTAATTCCCTGGATTGAGGTAGAACGTCCCTTCAAACTAGTTCTGAATTGTGGTTTTACAAACATCTCTGTCCCCTTAAGATTATAACAACTTTGTCTTTTAACAAAATGCATTTGGATATTTAAAGGTAATGCATTATTTTGAGCCCTATACATAACTGATAAAATATTATAGTCTACCAAATCATGGAACTTCAATAACTTCAGTTGATAAAATAATGTACTTGATGGATGACAGTAATGTTTTCTAGTGATAATTCTTACAGCTCTTTTCTGTAATACAAAAATAGGCTTTGTGATTGTTTTACACGCATTCCCCCAAACATCAATACAATAGATTAAGTGTGGAACAATGATTGTGTTATACAACAAATACAGAGCTTTATCATTCAATAGGTCTCTGACTTTGTACAGTACTGCAATCGATTTAGCTATTTTTATTCTTACAGAATTTATGTGTTGTTTCCATGTCAGTTTGTCATCAATGATAACACCCAAAAACTTCACCTCACTCACTCTACAAATCTCAACATCCTCAATTTTGAGTGGAACATCAACAGTTTTCTTTTTATTACCGAATATCATGTAATTAGTTTTTTCTAGATTTAATGATAATTTATTTATTTTAAACCAAGTTTGTATCTTGACAAATTCTGTCTTTATCAATTCCAACATTTGTTCTATATCTTCACCTAAACAGAAAAAAGTGGTATCATCAGCAAAAAGTACACATTTAAGGAGTCCTGACACATTTACCAAGTCATTCACATATAAAATAAAAAGCTTTGGTCCAAGTACAGAGCCTTGGGGAACTCCACATGTGATATTACAGAGGTCAGATCTTACATCATTTATTTGTACAAATTGTTTCCTATCTTTCAAGTAGCTAGATACCCACTGTAATGCTGGTCCTCTAATACCATATTTCTTCAGTTTTTCAAGGAGAATGGTGTGATCAATAGTATCGAATGCTTTTTTTTGTCAACCGTAGTAGAAAATGTCATCAAGAAACTTGACCATTGCAGATGTTTCTAACCATTACTTATCCAATATACATGTCATTGTTGATTTTTTAACTTTATTTACCCAACCGAGGTCTGTCTGCTTGTTTTGTATATAATGTATATAGAAATCTGTCATATCCTGTTGGTTTTGAACTGTCAACATCTGTTTACTGTGATTGTAGTTTTCTTTATTTTCTTTTGATAAGTGCAAATGCCTATTGCCAATGTGACGTGTGCTGCTGACCACTTGACCAGGTCACCCTTGTAAAAGAGATCTCGATCTCAACGGGCTCTACCTGGTTAAATAAAGGTGATTGATTGATTGATTGATTGATGATTGATTTTTAAATCAACAAAAATACTGATACAATATTGTTTTTGATCGACAGCAGTAGTTATTTGTTCCATTAATTCCATGAGAGCCATTGATGTAGAGTTTTTTGATCTAAACCCATACTGACTGTTGCTTAGAATATTTTGTTTATCTATAAATTGGTCTAGTCTGTTTACAAATAGTTTTTCAAGAATTTTTGAAAACTGTGGTAACAAGGATATAGGTCTATAATTGTTGAATACACATTTATCACCATTTTTAAAAAGAGGAACGACCTTAGCTACTTTCATATTATCTGGAAATATTCCTGTTGAAAATGATAAGTTACATATGTATGTGAACGGCTCAATAACATGGCTCATTATGTCCTTTACAAACATCATATCCATGTCCACCCAGTCTTTTGATCTCTTGTCTGTAAGATTTTTTACTACATTCATTATTTCCTCTTTGTTAGTTCCATTTAGAAAAATACTATTTGCACAACCTGTAATTGAATGGATCACATTATTATCTACTTTTGGTATTTTAGCTGCAAGGCTTGATCCAACATTCACAAAATATTGATTAAATCCATTTACAATTTCATTTTCATCATGAATTTCATCGTTGTCTTTTACAAAGTATTTTGAAATACCAGTTTTTGTTTTATGATTCTTCAGGACACTATTCATTACTCGCCATGTTGCTTTCATATCACCATTACTTTTATCTAATAATTTACTATAATATTCTTTCTTATGTTTCCTTATAATCCCTACTAATTTATTTTTATACTTTTTATATTTTTCTTCAGCGCTCTGACTTCGCAATTTCAAGAAACATGAATACAAATAATTCTTTTTTTACAAGCATTTCTCAACCCTTTTGTCATCC
>JBBPBX010021145.1:25079-42658 GCA_038048925.1 Garcialebias charrua | reverse complement strand
GATTTGTTGCTGCTTGTTGAGGATGACACGGCTACTAAGTTTGAGCTCTATCTCTGTAAGATTTGCTATTAAAGCCATTTTGTGTTTATAAAAAGAAATCTACCAGTAAATAAAATAATTATCGGTTTACATTTTTGTTATCGTTTACAGTTTTATCTCAAACTGAAGATGGCCGACTCTTCTCTTCTCAACTCTGAGCTGGAATTAGAGCAACAAGAAGAAATGTATCAGCAACTGCTGTTGCAGGTATTTTTGCTCTTATTTCATTAAAACTTTCATTTACTCTCTCTTTTTACGCATGCTTACAAAAAAGTGAAGCATGAATAAATATTGATTTGCTGTGGCTGTAATTTAGATCACATGTAGAGCAGTGATTGGTGTGTAAATGATTTCATGGTGCTGGTTTGTTCAGAACCATGGGTGACTAAGGGATTGAGAAATGCTTGTAAAAAAAAGAATTATCTGTATTCATGTTTTCTGAAATCAAGAACACAAGAATCTGAAGAAAAATATAAGAGGTATAAAAACAAATTGGTTGGGATTATAAGGAAACACAAAAAGGAATATTATAGTGGTTTATTAAGTAAAAGTAACGGTGATATGAAAGCTACATGGCGAGTGATGAATGATGTTTTGAAGAACCATAAGTCAAAGATGGGTATTTCACAACATTTTGTAAAGGATAATGATGAAATTCATGACGACATTGAAATTGCAAACGGATTTAATCAATACTTTGTGAATATTGGATCAGTCCTTGCAGATAAAATACCTAAGGTAAATGATACAGTGAACCACTCAATTATTAACTGTGTAAATAGTATTTTTCTTAAGGAAATCGACAAAGAAGAATTAATGAATGTGGTTAAAACTTTTTCAGACAAGAGATCCAAAGACTGGGTTGATATGGACATGAAGCTTGTGAAGAATATCATGAGTCATATCGTTAAGCCATTTACATATATATGTAACTTATCATTTTCGACAGGAACATTTCCAGAAAATATGAAAACTGCTAAAATAGTACCTCTCTTTAAAGATGGTGATAAAGGTATATTCAACAACTATAGACCAATATCCCTATTGCCACAGTTTTCGAAGATTTTAGAAAAATTATTTGTGCTAAGATTAGATGAATTCATTGAAAAACAAAATATCTTGAGTGAGAGTCAATATGGATTCAGAAAACAAAACTCTACGTCAATGGCTATCATGGAATTTATGGAACACATAACTACGGCTATTGACCAAAAGCAAAATTGTTTAAGTGTTTTTGTTGATTTAAAGAAAGCTTTCGATACTATCGATCATGATATTCTCATTGACAAATTGAGTAAATACGGTATCAGAGGACCAGCATTGCAGTGGGTATCCAGTTATTTGAAAAACAGAAAACAATTTGTGCAGATAAATGATGTAAGATCCAACCTCTGCAATATTACCTGTGGACCAACCAGTTTGCTGGAGCCAAGATGGTTTCTGGAGGCCGTCCTGTCCCTTGTCGACTCCTCCCAGGCAGGCAGCCACAGCCAAAGTGGTTCAAGACAAGAAAGTTCATGCTCAATAATCCATGTATCGAATCCGATAATTCTCAATCAGGTCATCTGGACAGTTTCTTTTTTAGAAGAAACGTTTCACCCTCACTCCAGAGGGCTTCATCAGTCAGAGTAGTTCCAGCACGCTGTTCCCCCACCAAGTAAACAACTTAAGTGGACCAACCAGTTTGCTGGAGCCAAGATAGTTTCTGGAGGCCGTCCTGTCCCTCGTCGACTCCTCCCAGGCAGGCAGCCACAGCCAAAGTGGTTAAAGACGAGACAACATTAGAAATGTTGGCCAACTGAAAAGTATGAACATGAAAAGTATGAGCATGTACAGCATCAATACTTAGTTGAGGCTCCTTTTGTCTGGATTACTGCAGCAATGCTGTGTGGCATGGAGTCGATCAGTCTGTAGCACTGCTCAGGTGATATGAGAGCCCAGGTTGCTCTGATAGTGGCCTTCAGTTCTTCTGAATTGTTGGGTCTGGTGTATCGCATCTTCCTCTGCACAATACCTCATAGATTTTCTATAGGGTTAAGGTTAGGCGAGTTTGCTGGCCACTTAAGAACAGGAATATCGTGGTCCTTAAACCAGGTACTGGTAGCTTTGGCACTGTGTGCCAGTGCCAAGTCCTGTTGGAAAATGTAATCTGCATCTCTATAAAGTTGGTCAGCAGTAGAATTTATGAAGTTCTCTAAAACTTCCTGGTAGATGGCTGTGTTGACTTTGGACCTCAGAAAACACAGTGGACCAACACCAACAGATGACATGGCTTGCATTCTTTTGTCTGTGAACCCTCAAAAGCTCATTTTTTTCCTGCATACCTTCCTAATTCGAAGGACTTGATCAGCTGGTTTCTCAACAAAATTGATCAATTTCTCCCGACAGGAGTCAGGGTTAGGAGGACCCTTCATACCTCGACGAAACAAATTGGATTCATGATGACAACTGTATTCTGCTGTTTGGGTTGGTGAAATCTGGATTGTCTACAAATCCGTGTGGATGTGTCGAAGCTTGGAGCACTCAGACCGATTTATGTGGAGCTACGTCAGAAAGCTGGAGCAGGCTGTTATCAGGACTGTGGACTCTAGCAGCACACATGAAGGTGGGAATATCTTGGAGAAGCTGTTGACTTTGGCTTTGGCGTAAGGAATCAATTCGGCTGTTTGAATCTTTCCATCGGATAACTTACCAGTGAGACTTTAAAAGGCAGAAACAACAATTTACAAGTTCTGCCTGACCTAAAATGTAGCCTTGAGGACGGTCTTATCTCAACTCCTCCTGGCATGTTTTGAAAAAACGAAGATGCTTTGTCTGTCTCCTCACCCCTCCCTTCCCCAAGGCCGTGGACATGTGACAGAACCTCACCTGAGCTGATGACAACAACACCTCTTATCTGGACAATAGCTGATGGGGGGAGGGGGGCTCTGTATTATGCTATGATTTCCCTTTAAAATTCAATGACTTCACCAGCTATATGTACATGTATCACATCTATTTATGTTGCTATGCTGTGGTAGGTATTTTTTGATGCCTCAAATCGTGCCCTGTCTAGGACACGGTGTGAGAGATCTATTTTTTTTAAATACCGTCTCTCCTCGTGTTTTTCTTCCCTTTTCTCATCTAAGCATAATATTATTCTGAATAAGAAGAAGAAAGCCGCACTTTTTTAGTAGCACCTTTGTACACTCCGGCCATCTTTCGGACGACTGTACGTACATGTTCTCGCTGTAACTCAGTGCAATAACAATAAAGTTTATTCTGATTCTGAAATCACCAGTGACTTTGGAAACTTGACACTGGACCTCAAGCAACATGAATTCTGTGCCTGTCCTCTCTTCATCCAGACTCTGGGAACTTGATTTCCTAAGGAAATGCAAAGTTTATTTTCATCAGAGAACATAACTTTGGACCACTCAGCAGCAGTTCCAGGCAAGGTACTTCTGACACTGTTTCTTGTTCAAGAGTGGCTTGACACAAGGAACCTGACAGCTGAACCCCTTGTCTTGCATACATCTGTGAGTGGTGGTTCTTGAAGCACTGACTCCAGCTGTTGTCCAGTGTTTATACCTCTTTAAGACGTGGGGATAATCCCTCCCTCTTCCCTCCCACTGCATACGTCACTCGCACTCACACTGCATACGTCACACGCACGTTGGCTGTTGCCGGAAAGAGGAAGTAATTTCAACAGTTCACTACGAAGAAAATGTATTCGCAGGCGGCAAAAGAGATGCTTCTCAGGTTGGATGACGAGTCGGAGGACGAGGATGAAGAAAATGACCTTATATTAATGTTATTGACCGCGAACATGGAAATACGACGCGAACGGCGTTGGCACGTTCGCCCGCTGAACAGGACCAGATCTACACAAGGCGAGTTTAGCTTGTTGGTTCAGCAGATGCGGGAGATGGATGACGAGACACACTTTTCATATTTTCGAATGTCCGCTGCTCGTTTTGATGAACTTGCCCACCGGATCTCCCCTCACCTGCAGCACGCACCGACGCACAGCGCACCGGTCTCTGCCCCGGAGAGACTGGCTGTGACGCTGCGGGTCCTGGCTTCTGGGTGCTCATTCACTGCCATCGCTGCCAGTTATAAGCTGGGGAAGGCTACTGTATGCTCTGTACGCCCATATGGAGGTAAGATGCAATGTAATTAATGTCAGTACTGATGTTATATTTGCACTTTATTTTGTAATTTTATGAAACATATTACTGTAAGAACTACCGGTATCTAAAACAGTGGCGGGGTCACGTGCTGCGGGGTCACGTGCTGCGGGGTCACGTGCTGCAGTGTCATAGACCATATATGGACATCCAAACAAAAAACACCCACAAACTTTGAACCAATCACACGCTGCGAGCCGCATCGTCGGCTTCGAGAGTTCTGTTTGGGGGCTATGTACACAACGCCTATGCACCGGGGGGATCACAGCGGGTGTGCGGCCAAAAGTTGCGCAATGTTTGCTCACTCAACGGGGGGTAAAAGACATCCGACGGGCTGACGGGCCAAGTATAACAAGGCCTTAACTCTATTGGCTTGTACGCTTTTTTCCTACCACAACTTTTTCTTTCCTTCTTCTCTTTGTTAATGTGCTTGGACACAGAGCTCTGTGAACAGCCATCCTCTTTAGCATTGATTTTTGTCTTTCTCTCCTTGTACAAGGTGTCAATGGATGTCTTTTGGACAACTGTCAAGCCAGCAGTCTTCCCCATGATTGTGTAGCCTACAGAACTAGACAGAGAAACCATTTAAAGGCCTTTGCAGGTGTTTTGATTTAATCAGCTGATTAGAGTGTGACACCGGGTGTCTTCAGTATTTAACTTTTTCACAATATTCAAATTTTCTGAGATACTGAATTTGGGGTTTTATTAGTTTTGAGTTATAATTATCAACATTAAAAGAAATAAACATTTGAAATGTATCTGTCTGTGTGTAATGAATGAATATAATATACACGTTTCACTTTTTGAATGGAATTACGGTACTGAAATAAATCAACTTTTTCATGATATTCTAATCTTATGACCAGCCCTTGTATAATTACTTTTAATGTTTTAATTACACAAAATTGTTTCCTAAATGAACTGGAAGAAACTTTTGGTGTTTGTTTTCTAGACAATGGGCAAGCTGCAGACTGAAACTCCAGACTCCAAAGTAATCCGACCTCTTCCTGGTAAGTTCCTAATATAAGATGTGGAACCATTATTAAATAAGTTTTCCATTAACGGATTCTAAAGTTTTGCTGATCACAACATAAAAAATACATTCTTGTCTATTTACAAGGTTTTAGAATTTGGTAATGGATAACAAGTAACATGCGACTGAACACGCTGTACTTTTATTTCTCAAAAGTCCTTGATGAAGTTGTTTTCATTTGTTTTTTATTTAACTTTTATGTACCGTACTTTTCGACGTACAAGTTGCTTCTGTGTATAAGTCGCTTTGTCCAATTATTGGAAATAATTTGGAAAAATCCATAAATACGTCGCTTCGCCCTATAAGTCGCATCTATTATGCGTCACCGCAACGCGTCAGCGCCTCATTTGCCCTGCTGAAAATGGCGGCCACAGAAGCGAGCCAGCACGGAAGGACTATACAAGATGAACACGGTAAAAACAATTATTTGTTTGCTGAAAAAATATATTTCTTAGCTGACATTATAGCACAAGGGTTCCTGAGCTTAACCGTTCCTTAATCAATTCACGAAATGGTCAAATCTGCTGAATTTAAATTGTTTTGGTTTGACGTCTTCCAAACGGTCACTTGCGCTACGAAAATAAATTGTGAATAAATCGAATTTTATCTCAAATGTCTTATACAGGTCAGCAGTTTGTAAATTAAACCCCATATAATTACACTCTGTAAGCTAAAAAAATATCCACCGAGTGGTTTATGAGCTGTTTATCTAAATAGTAGGTATCTGTTTGGTAGCTAACCGCTAACAACAAAGCTAAAAGAACCATTTTTTTAATCTCAAACATCTCATAAAGCTAGTCACTTGTAAATGTCCATACAGTGATTACATTCTGTAAGTTTGAGAAAAATCTTTTCCTGTGGTTCTTGACTTATCTTGCAAACAAACCGCTAACAAACACAGCAAACAGTAGCTACATCCAGAGCAGGAGGCCGGGCAGCGACAGTCAGTCCGAGCAGAGGAGGCTTTTTTCGGACACATGAGCTGGAAACAGTCGGTGGACTCTCTAGAAGTGTCCCCTAGCGGACAAAAGTTGTACTGCACAATTTTTTGCCAAAATGAAAAACGGTCATATCAGAGTGAAAAATGGGTCTAAAAATATGGGAAAAATCCATAAATATGACGCTTCGGCGTATAAGTCGCAGGACATGCAAATTAGTTAAAAAACAGTGACTTATACGCCGAAAAACTACGGTATACAGGTTAGTCTCATTGAATCACGAGGACTCATTTCCAAGAGAGACATGTTTTGGGAGCATATGGTGGGGGTAAGGACCTTGCTCAAGGGCCCAGAGTGGGGAAAATTAGAGTGGAGGCAGGTGCAGGTGGTTTACCTTTTCCACCCACATTTTGATGTTGTTAGTCTGGGGGGTCGACCCGACGACCTTCCAATCACAGGCACACCTTCTCTAACCTCTGAGCCACCACTCCCCCCCTAAGTGTAGAAGCAGTGTGGGAAATTAAGCTTTTTATAACTCATTGAGGATAAGCTGCAGCTTGGTAATGCCAATCCACTGCACTGATTGGTTGATTATCAACAAATGTGGTCATTAGATTTTTTTTGAACATTCAGCTGTGTTACACAGAGTAAAGTAAGAAAGACATCAGCATTGACCTTACAGATAAATACTTTTGTTGCTGACGAATCAGAGAATGGTAAAAGGTTGTTTCCAAACTGTTTTGGTGTCCATCTTTCTCCTGAGATAAATATTATTCACAAGTGAAAAACTTTTGTTAGTTTTACCAGAAGAGAACATCTTACAGTTAACCCTGAGGTCAGACTCTGCAACGTTTATAGAAATTGCAACAATCCCTGGGGCTCACTAACTCTGTTTACATGGACATAAGTAATCGGATTAAATGGCCATTTAGAATAAAAATGCATCATGTAAACACCCCATTCTGATTATTCTTTGTTGATTCAGCTCAATCCAAATGAATTTGTAATCAGACTGAGACGGGTGGTTTAATGCAGACTCATAATCTGAACGATGTGTAAACATTTAATCTGATAATGTTATTCCAATTGTGGAAAACTGACCTGACTGCGCATGTGCGACCTACAGTATGTCTACGTCACGTATTTCCACCTGGCTAGATGTTAATGTGTCGTGTGTTAAAACCTGTTGCAGGTCCATTTTGGGTGCTCAGGTTTGTTTACGTTCATCCTGGAAGTAATCCGGAAGTAGAAATTCTTCTTCTGTGTGTTTTTTTAAGGAGACTTTACCGCTCTGCACATGTCAGTACTTCTGTTCAGAATAAAAGCCTGCTGCATGTAAACGATACATTAGGATTATTTAATCTGAAAACATTTCAATTCGGTCAAATACTTTTATGCATGTAAACATAGCTACTGTCTGCAGGCGTCAGTTAGCAGCAGGAACTACGACTTGTTTAAAAGGGCTAGAGAATATGGCAGACAGTAACTCTGGATTTCAGCAAATTTCTGTAAAACGACTCTCACATTTTCCAGCCTGGGAAAACTCAGGGAATTTACCCTAAGCACTGATCTGCTAATTAAAATATTTCTGTTTAAGATTTAATGTGTACATGTGTTAATGCTAGTATTATAGTATCACTGAGTCTAATGGATGTACTGATTGTCTATGGTGGACTTTAGTGTCTGATGTTATACAATACATTGTTCCTTCTAGATAACTTGCCATGGTGGGGCACTCATTTTTTCTGTGACCTTTTATTTTTATTTTTACTGAGGCGGGGGACACACAGCTGAGTGTGTGGCTGGCTGTTCACAGAGCTCTGTGTCCAAGCACATTAACAGAGAGAGAGAGAGGTAAAGATGCAGCGCTGCCTTTAGCTTTTTAGCTAGTGCGCCTATATTGCATTACGCCAGTGGTGCCGACAGATCGTGGTTGGGGGGGTGCATGCAGTTTGGTTCGGTAGGCAGGGCGGTCAGATCTGTTAATGGGGTGGTTAATGGTAGGGGAAACACTGCAATATAGTTAATTATTAAGAATGACTGCTTTTTGCATATACTGTAGGCTGCAGTATACTTACTGTCATCTCTGAGTGAGACTATCCACCACATGACGCTCAGTTCAGATTGTGTCATGGGACTGAAGTACCGCATCTCCTGGAGTTTCAGGATATACCGGTACTCAGGGAAAACGAAGGGGGGATTAGTTTTCATGGAATGCTGGGACAACTTGAGTTTGTATCTGTATGAATCAAACTGTAACAAAGTAGACATACAGTATTTACCCATAACACACTGAAACGTGTGGAGAGAAAACCAAGCATGGTTTATCAGCACAAACATCTAGGATCAACTGAAGCTCAGTGACAGTGCGGGGATAGGGATCGAATGTCATATTAAACAATCACAGCCCTGATCAGATCTGTAGATGGAGTGAGGAGGAAGCGTTTTCTGTGTCTGAACCTTTGATGTACAGCCAAAAAGCTAAGGGGGTTGTTCAGTGAACCACAAATGTTTCTGTACAGCAAAGTAATTTTGAGTGAAAAACTGAAGCTTGGTCCAAACCTGCAACAAGACAATGATGCAAACACAGCAGCTGAACCTGCAGGGTAAACAACCTCAAATTATCCTTTGCACTTATGATTTACGCAAAGCTTTTTTTTTTTTTTGCACCTCTGCCTCTTCATAAAATAACAGCAGGAGGACACCGTGAATGAGATGAACAAATCCCTGCAAATGATAATGAACAAGTAAAACTGGAAAGAGGAGTGAGCCAAAATTCTTTCACATGAAGTTAATGAGGCAAATTACTAAGAGATGTTGCTGATAAACTGTACAGTATAATAAATCACTGGGTTTTATGTGTTTGCACATTTGGCTTAGTTCTAGATGAAGATGGATTGAGGCTTTATTTTTTCTGTGTTTTGTTCTTCCCGACTTTTTTAATGGAATTACTGAAATATATCAACTTTTTCATGATATTCTAATCTTATGACCAGCACCTGTACTTTTACCACTCATAAATATGTAACATTGGATCATTTTCCTCAATAAATAAATGACCAAGTATACTATTTAGTCTCATTTGTTTAACTGGGTTCTCTTTATGTACTTTTAGGACTTATGTGAAAATCTTATGTTTTAGGTCATATTTATGAAGACATATAGAAAATTATAGAGTTCACAAACTTTCAGGCACCACTGTACACTGAAGATAACAGTTTTTACTAATGTCATTGGTGAGTAATGTTTACAAGACATTTGATGTGTTGGAGCTACAAGTTAGAACTTCTTTTCCTCTATGATCAGTATGCTTTGTCCATTCAAAATGAAAGTTTAAGAATAAAAAAAATGTAAAAAAAAAAACATATTTTTTTTATTCCAAGAGCTTTGACCTGCAAGACTTTACAACTTGACAATTGTGGTTCATGTCAAAATGTGTGCAGCGCTGCCTCAAGTTGTTCTCTGGGGTTTTCATGTTCCAACTTGTGTTTACACTTTTCTCCTCTTCCAGGTATGTGTGTGAAAACTTTCTCAGAGCCTGCCAAGGAGAAAGTTTTCATTAACATCTGTCAGTCAAACTCCGTGCCACCTCCACCAGAACTCACCAGAGACGAACTTGTGCAGCTGCTCCAGTCAGAGGACCCAAGTGGCTACAGAGTTCCCATGAGCCTCGGCGAGCCGCACACAGAAGCAGACAACAGTACGTAAGGAAAGCTGAGGGAACTGGACAGATGCTTGCTACAGTGTGGCGCTGCCAGCAGAAACAATCACTGGGAAACAGTCATGAAAGACACAAAGGTCAAATCAAGGTCATCTGGACAGTTTCTTTTTGAGAGAAAGAAAGACAGTCAGTCTGAGGCCTGTCAACCCAGATCTGTCTTATAAATAGCACCTTATTGATGTGTTTCAAGCCAGCCTCCTGTTGAATTCCCAGAAACTCACTTTATTTCTCATTATTTAGCCTATTTTGTATTTATCTACCTGAATAATTGAGCTCACAAACTTTTCTTCTGAACCATTTTGGTCAGATATTTTTTGGATTTATTACCTGGATTACTGAGCATAACCTTTGATGTTTTGAACCACTTTGACCATGACTGCCTCAGATGAGTTTGCGGGGGAGAGGGCGGACTCCAGAAACCAGCTTATCGCCACCAAACTGGTTGGCCCACTATGTGAGCGTGCTGCTTAAAAGACGAGTTTGTTGTGGCTCCTCGGACTGAAGAAGTCTCTTGGATGAGAGTTGAAACGGTTCAACAAGAAGAAACCGTCCAGAGGACCTGACTGAACTTTGTTGGATTTATTACCTGGATTATTGAGCATGAACTTTGACGTTTTGGCCAGGCGTCCTCAGACTGTTTCTGCGAGTAGCTGTTGACCATCAGGCCTAAA
The DNA here is from genome assembly GCA_038048925.1 of Garcialebias charrua. Taxonomy (NCBI): domain Eukaryota; kingdom Metazoa; phylum Chordata; class Actinopteri; order Cyprinodontiformes; family Rivulidae; genus Garcialebias; species Garcialebias charrua. The sequence goes on along the minus strand of JBBPBX010021145.1, from coordinate 32,087 downwards.
ACATTTGATTGTTGTTCATGATGATCAAATTTTTTTGGACAGATGGCTTTTTTTGCATGTGTAAAGTGAGTTTCTGGGAATTCAACAGGAGGTTGGCTTGAAACACATCAATAAGGTGTGATTTGTAAAAAACAGATCTGGCCTTAGACTGATGAAGCCTTTCGCATGAAAGACTACGGTAAACATTTTTCAAGACTGTCCAGATGACATGATTGAGCTTTTTTTGTATTTATCTACCTGGATGATTGAGCATGAACTTTGATATCTACCGGTACCTGGATGACTGAGCCTGCAAACCTTTTTTTTCCGAGTCATGAAGGAAAAACAGAAAAATTCTCATGTTCGTCAAGTTTCGAAATGCACAATTATGAAGAACAAACTTTCTAAACAAGCTGCAAACAGTTTTGTTTAAAAGCATCTCCTCAAAATCTTTTAAAAACAACATCATAAAGCAATCTGGATTTCCTGTTTCGTTTGCAGATTTCAGGCCAAGCCCAGCTGCTCCAACAAATCAAAGCATTCAAAGCTCTTATAAACAGCAAACTAATTTTGTTTATCGTGTAAGCAGCACATCTGGGTTTATTTACCGGTACTTTATAAAAAAAAACTTGGAATTTGTTTAGCTTGAAACATTGTCATTCACATCTGTTCTGTTTTTCTTTTTAAATCAATGTTTGTTTGTTTTTTGTTTAACTGACAACATATTTTATTTCAGACTCTCAGCATTGTACAGCTTATGATGTCGTCATCAACCAAGACTTTTACCAGAAGTGTCAGGTTTGTCGCAATATTGTTAATTTTAAAAACCTACCAGAATCAGAACAAAAATAAACACATTTTATTAAAATAATGATACCATGACATAAACTTTAAACTGCATGTGTGTCTGTGTCCTGCAGGAGGATCCTTTATTCCAGCAGTTTATTATTCTGGTGTCCGTCGAAGGTTTAGAGAACAAATACAGTCTGGAGCTAAACCGAGGTGAGTTTGTTTTTTTATGTGACGTCTCGTTCGTACTGGAAACAGTTGATGGATTTCATCTTGTGTGTTTGTGCAGACTGGAAGGTGCTGAAGAACAGGAAGTTCCTCGGTTCTGTCAGCGAGCAGAACATTAGGACCAAAAGCCGGCCAGTGATTCAAGAGCTGCAGCCTGAGTATGTCATTGCGTAACAGGAAACGTACACACAAATTGATGCAGGGCTTTTTATTGGCTTGTACAGAGGACTAAAGCGAGTTGCACAAGTGTTCATCCTTCTTGTCTGTCTGGTTTGTCACCTTACAACCAGAAACTTAAAATGAATTTTGAGGAGAGATGTATCTTTTCATTTATGCAATACTAGATGATTAACAATGCCCCAAGCTAAATCCTCTGGAAGACTCAAACAGGTTCTTTCAAAGTGTCCTCTGTGTTTTACTTTCATTGTTCCTTGAGCCCAGACCACTTTCTTTGTCACTAATAATAAAATTAACCCCACAGCATGATGCTGTCACCACCAGTCTTTGGAATATGGCTGGTGTTCTTAGAGTGATCAGTGATGTTAGGTTTATGTCAGATACCGTGTTTTCTCGATGAACTAAAAGTTCAATTTTAATTTTATCTGACTACAACACCTTCTTCTGTGTGTTTGGGAAGTCTCCATTATGTCTTTTGACAAATTCCAGCTGGTCTGTCTCTTTTAGAGCCTGGCCAACATATCAATAGAGGTTGATATTTTAGGCCAATATAGACGTTTGGGGTCTATCAGTATCTTTGATAATACAGTAATAATAATAATAATAATGAATTCAATTTATAACACACTTTTCATTAATGAAAATCTCAAAGTTATAACTTTCCCATTATGGGCCGATATAAGCACTTCTAATTTTCACCCCTAAAATGCCGTAATTGTAACATGTATCCAGCAGAGGGCGCATGAAGACCACTTTCAAGTCATGGCCGTTCACTTAAGTTTCACTTTCAGCACAGATGAAGCAGGGAACAATACTGTGTAGTGTATTTTGCTGAACAGAGCATGGTGAGTTTATTTAACTGATCTGTAAAATAAACAATAATACATTCTCTTCAATCCTCTATCATGCTTGTCATTAGCTACGTGTCTCTCAAGTTAGCAAGCTAACGTTAGTGTTCAGTTGCACAATATTAGCCCCGTTGTCAGTACAGTAGTTATAGCAGCAAGTCCTATCAGACTGAGCTTCCAGTTTGTGAGGACATCCAGTGTTAGTAGTAGTAGTCTTCTCTAGAGCAGGTCATGTGCAGCCTGAAACCATCTGGTTCCCCCTTTGATGTGGTCCCCCCTCGGCTACTGAAGGAGGTTTTCCCAATCTATGTCCTTTCATTCTCTCTATTGTAAATAGCAGTTTATCCACTGGTGCGGTGCCAAAATCCTTTAAACATGATGCTGTTCAACCTCTCCTGAAAAAAACAAACCTTGACCTCTCAGTAGTATCTAACTTCAGGCCTGTCTCCAGACTCCCATTTGTTTCTAAACTGCTAGAGAAAATTGTCGAGTCCCAGTTTAAGTGCGTCCTGGAGGATCACGCTATCCCCGAGTTATTCCAATCTGGCTTCAAATCTCTCCACAGCACCGAAACTGCACTACTGAAGGTTTTTAATGACATCTTCCTAGCCACAGACACTGGTGACTCTGTGCTGCTTGTCCTATTGGACCTTACATCCACTTTTGACACAATCGACCATGAGATCCTCATTGCTAGATTGGAGCAGTGGGTTGGTATCACAGGGTCAGCCCTCAATTGGTTCAGATCCTACCTCTCCGACAGATCCTTTTGTGTGTCCATCAACGATTTTAGTTCTGCAGTGGCTGCACTTAAATGGGGGGTTCCGCAGGGGTCCATCCTGGGTCCTCTCCTATTCTCCTTATACCTACTGCCACTCGGTGCCATTTTCCGGAAACATAACATACCTTTCCACTTCTATGCCGATGACTGTCAAATCTACTTCCCCCTAAGAAACAATGGCACATCCTCTATTCAACCTCTGCTCGACTGCCTGGCTGACATCAGGGACTGGATGGCTTTAAATTTCTTAAGTTTTAATGATAAGAAGTCTGAAGCCATACTGTTCCTTCCTAATGAGACAATCTCGAACCACTGCGTTGACCTTTCTGCTCTAGCCCTGTCTGAAAAACAAAAAGTCACAAATCTGTTTTCTTATTGAAAAACTCTTGACATAACTGAACAGCCTGTAACTGCCACAGTGAGGTCACATGACCCTAGAGGGAGAGGTCTCTAAACATTTATTAACTTTTGGAGCCATATTGGATCAAGATGGCTGCCATAGCTACTTCAGAAAACTCTTAACTGACTATGACTCAGTCATTCTTTGAGATATTGAGCTGAAATTTAGTATGGTGGTAGCTGAGAGCGAGTTGTTTTACATTCCTAACACAAATCAAAAATCCAAGATCCTGAGCTAAAAGGGGAAAATACAGTTCAGCCATTTTAAAAGATATTGAGGTGAAATTTTGTAGTGATACATAATAATAATAATAATGAATTTAATTTGTAACGCACTTTTCATTAACAAAAATCTCAAAGTGCAACTAAAATCAATGATCAAATAAAAACAAGTGATAAAATTAAGTAAAATTAAAGATAAAATAACAAAAATCAATAATAAAATATATTAAAAACAATGATAATATCAACTAATATCAAAGGTAAAATCATGTGGAGGCAGAGTAGGCTTGCTTAAAAAGAAAGGTCTTTAAGCCTTTTTTAAAGTCAACCAGTGACTGTGGAGCTCTCAGGTAGTCAGGGAGGGAGTTCCATAGGCGGGGGGCAGCCACACAGAATGCCCGGTCTCCCATGGTCCTTAATTTGGTGCGTGGAAGGTGAAGGAGATTACTGTTCTGTGATAGAGACCGGGTAGATGAATATGGTGCAAGAATGTCCTTTAGATAATCTGGTGAAGTTCCGTGTAAGCATTGGTGGGTAATGAGAGCAGTTTTGTACTGAATTCTGTAGGATAGGAAGGAATGGAGGTTATGGAGAATGGGTGTAATATGTTCAAATTTACGAGCTCTCAACAAAATCCTTGCTGCACTGTTTTGAATATATTGAAGCCTCTGAAGGGATTCCAATAAACAGGGAGTTGCAGTAGTCGAGCCTGGAGGAGACAAAGGCATGGACAAGTTTCTTTGCATCAGAAAAAGTTAGTGATGGGCGAAGTCTGGAGATGTTTCGAAGATGGAAGAAACAGACATGACAGTGATGCACAATACACTTTGAATTCAAATCTAAAAATGCAAACCTAATTTCAAACTCAGTCATTTTTAGAGCTACTCAGATGAAATTTTGGAAGTACTGTACTGTACTGTCAAATTAAAACTTTGAAATGGCTGCCATGTGGCACTCTCCTTCAAAGTTTCTCCAGGAAATGGATTTATTGTTTCTCTGTGATAACTTTTGGGACATTTTAATTTTATTACCCAACCTCTATTGGGTCCTCCACAACTTTGTCTCTGACCAATGAGGATAGTTTCTTGACCTTCATGATGTCTCTTACTTGGTGATACCTCTTAATACTTTGTATATTTATATACACCTGTTCTGAGTCAACAACTCTGAGGTCATTTGACACTTTGGTTAACCACAAGTGACTCTTGTAGGCTTCTGCAAGTGGTGGTTGTGTAAATCTTTGTGTCTTTTAATACTGTACTTGGCAGGGGTTTGAATTTAGGACTTTAAAGATTATATTGAATATGATTAATGTGTGCTTTAGTTTTGCACTGAAAACAGAACTGAAAGAGTAACAGTTTCCTTAATTAAAAAGTCTAATTTATGACAATCGTCAAGAGTCTTGAAGATTTGTAAATTTATACATTTTGGTAACAGTATCTCCTATTCTCTGTCCATGTTCCTGCAGGAAGAGTACCACTTCTAGCTCAAAAAGGTAAGACTCTCCCATCCTCCTTTTTCTCCCACTTTTTATACATATTAAAAGCCAACAGTCGTAACATTTGGATGTTTTTCTCTATGATCAGACCAGAGTTCACACTGTTTGTGGAGCCTCCTGACAAACAACCTGAGTACCTCATTTCAGAGATAAAGTTGCCTGGAGTGGTAAGGCATGCACAAACAGTCCTGGTAATGAAAGAAAGTGCCTCATGCACAGATGTGTTGCTTTAAGACAAGATACTGTACAAAGAAAATATGTAACTTGTATCAACCTGAGCCAACATTATATGGTTGCATCATTTGTCATCCAAAAAAGTTAAGTCTGGTCCTCTGGACATTCAAAAAACAAAACAAAACAAAAATTGTCAAAACGTTTCGTCTTTCGTCCAAAAGACTTCTTCAGTCTGAGGTGCTGTGTTCAGCTCAGTCTTATGAATAGCACTTTCTCATAGTGGATCAACCAGTTTGCTGCTGACAACCAAAACTAGCTGCTCACATGATCAAGGAGGACCGTCAGCCTAACGATGGATCGTTAGCACCCTGATGGTTGTTTGCTAATCACAAGGGGCTGAGTGATACTAGCAATAACAGCATTGTAGGAGCGGGACAGTTGAACCCAGAGGCCTCCACCTCTGTTTAATGATGGGCAGTTTCTTTTCACAAAGATGGCCTCCTTTACTCCTCTCTCAAACCATCGTTCCTCTCTATCAAGGATGTGAACATCTTCATCCCTGAAAGAGTGACCTCTGGCCTGGAGATGAGTGTAGACTGCAGAGTCCTGACCTGATGATGTTGATCTTCTGTGCTGGGCCATCCTTTTGGCCAGTGGCTGTTTAGTTTCCCCGATGTAAGACTGATCACAGCCCTCCTGACACTGAACAGCATACACAATATTACTCTGTTTGTGCCGGGGGACTGGATCTTTGGGATGAACCAGTCTTTGCCGTAATGTATTTTGGGGTTTAAAAGCCACTGGGACGTTGTGTTTAGAAAATAAACGTCTCAATGTCTCTGAAACTCCCGCAACATACGGAATGACCACTGGTCTGGGTCTGGGTTCCTTCTTTTCACCTGATGGCTGGCTGGAGTCCTGTTTGGGTTTCTTCTCTGCTTTCAGGAAGGCCCAGTTAGGATATCCACATTTCTCTAGAGCCTGTTTTGTGTGTGATTTCTCCTTCTGTCTGGCTCCTGAGTTAGTGGGGACGCTGTCTGCTCTGTGGTACAGAGTCCTGATGACTCCTAACTTGTGCTCCAGAGGGTGATGGGAGTCAAACGGTAAATACTGGTCTGTGTGGGTGGGTTTGTGGTACACCTCAATTTAAAAAAAAAGCTAAAGCTGGTCCTCTGGACATTCAAAAAACAAAACAGAACAAAAAATAAAATAAAAAGTAAAATTGTTTCGTCTTTCGTCCGAAAGACTTCCTCAGTCTGAGGTGCTGTTGATCCACTGTGAGAGGGTGCTATTTATAAGACTGAGCTGAATACAGCACCTCAGTCTGAGTAAGTCTTTCGGACGAAAGACGAAATGTTTCTACCCTTTTTTTCCGTTTGTTTTGTTTTTTGAATGTCCAGAGGACCAGATTTAGCTTTTTTAGATTTTTCAACCTGGATTATTGAGCATGCATCAGGGTACACCTCATTCTGCAAATGTCCTCTATCAAAGTCAAAGTCAACTTTATTGTCAGAACTGCAATATGTACAGGACATACACAGGACCGAAATTGCGTTTCTCTCAGTCCCTCTGTGCAACAGTAACCATCTAAACACTAAACACTAAAACATTTAATAAACATAAGCATAAAATAGTAAAAGTGTAACACTGTCCTGAGTTTTTTCATAATAGTATAAAAGTATGAAAATTTACACCAACACTGAAACACCAAACACCCCTAAAACACCAAACACCCAATGAACATAAGCATAAAATGAAATAATAAAAGTGTAATACTGTCCTGAGTTTTTGCATAGTAGTATAAAAAGTATAAAAAGTATATCTATAAAATAAACTGAAGGTTCTAGCATTGACATTTGCAAAGAGTGGCACAGCAGCATATAAGTTAATGTACACAGTATATGTATGAGGTA
>JBBPBX010021145.1:6692-17370 GCA_038048925.1 Garcialebias charrua | reverse complement strand
GTGATAGAGCATTTCAGGTGGTGGCACCGAGGCTCTGGAACGCTCTCCCTCTAACAATGCGCGGCTCCGAGTCGACTGATGCATTTAAGAGAAGTCTTAAGACTTATCTTTTCAAACAGGCTTATGGTTAATTGTACTTATTGATTTTAGAGTTTATCATGTGTAACCTTTTTGTATAGCATGTTTTAAGAGTGTATAATTTTAGTATGATTTTAGTATGATTTTATTATGTGTATTTCTTTTGTAAAGCACTTTGTGATTTTATATCTGTGAAAGGTGCTATATAAATAAAGTTTACTTACTTACTTTACCAAAATATTTTTATTGAGATTTTCCATAAAGAAAGAAAAAGAGAAAATAAATAAATAAATAAGTAAATATAAAAATTAAAAAAAATTCAGACATAAAAAAAAAAAATAATTGCTTCTCAAATTTCAACCAGATTAAGGGCGAGGCATAGCTCCGCGCTAGCACGAGCGCGAGGCCACGCGACGCCACGCTGTGCGAGCTGCGCTTGCACAAGCCTTTGAACGCTCGCGCGAACGCGCCAAGCTCAAATTTTACGACCGCTCACGCGCGCGCGGTGTCTCACAATAAACTGCCCTGGTGGCGGACTGTTTTGTGTGACACACAAATGAATTAAATTCCTCTTCTTCATCGCTGATCTGGACTTTTCTTTTGTTTTTTTGCCAAAAGTCAAGTGATCGCTTGAAGCGGTCACCATTCACTTCCTCCTCCGATGAGGAGGAATGAATGAACTTGTTCTCAGACCCGACCTGTCAATCAAATCAGTAGGCTGTCAGCAAATGACCAATCAGCGACCTCAATTTGTCCCGTAGCTAAATGCTCCGCCCTGCTTCTGCTCAAATGACATCAAGTATTTGGAGCGAAAACGTTGGAGCTTCACGCTGCTTCACGCTGTGCTCTGCTGTGAACACCCCACGCGCAGCACAGGCGCGTGGCGCGGCGCTCGGTCCAGCGCGGAGCTTTGCCTTGCCCTTTAGATATAATTATACAGTACACGTCTATTGAACATGGCACACCGCAGGGACCAAAAAGAAAAATCAAAACTCAAACAAACCTTCTGATATATCTAAGTCCTTAATAAAATTAATGAAAGGACTCCAAATTTCCTCATACAGATACTGTTTGGATTTCCTAATATATGTTATTCTTTCTAACGGCAAATTGGACGCCATCTGCTTTAACCACTGTGTGGCACTAGGTCTGCTAACATTTTTCCATGCCAAAGCTATACTTTTTTTTGCAGATAATGAGCTTATATCTATGAAAGTACGTTCCGATTTACTAAAGTTATGCTTCTCGGGGTATAAAGCTAACAGGAACAATTTAGGATCTAATGGGATTTGCTTTAAAATTATTTTTTCAATTATGTCTTTCACCTCTGTCCAAAATGCATTAATTTGTCTACATTCCCACATGCAATGAATTAAAGTCCCTTTTAAATTACATTTTACGCAAAGATCTGGGATGTTATTATTGTATTTATTTAACTGCACAGGCGTAATATAAACACGCATTAGCCATTTAAATTGTAGAATTCTGAGACGGCTGTTTATGGACATTGTGTGGGTTTTGATGCAAGCCTTTTCCCAATCCTGTTCACTGATATTTAATGATAGGTCCATATTCCATTTTATAAGTTTATTATTTGAGTTCTCTAATGAATTTAGGGGACTACAGGCGGAAATTAGTATTATTACTATAACCTGGCACAATGCATCTTTCCTGTTTTTGTAGGTCAATGTATTGTTGTGCACTGTCCCTGAGAAAACAAATAAATCATCATCAAATCAAATCAAATTAGAAGTCAGCACATTATAAAAGTCTGAAATAATGCCCTTTCTTGATTTGTTCCAAATCATTAATTTTTCAAGCATTGTAAGGGGGGGCTTGTTAAGGTTACTGTAATTTGTTTTGACAAAGCTTCTTAATTGAAGAAATTTAAAATAATGCTTTTTATCTAATTTAAACTTGGTCTGTAACTCTCCAAATGACAAACATGTATCTGAATTTAATGGGTAAAGATCACCAATACTTTTTAAACCTTGCAATGCCCAAAGCTTAAATGTTCCATCTGCCCTACCTGGAGCAAACAGCTGATTACCCCATATTGGGGTAAATTGGGACATGCTGTTTGGCTCTGCTAGATATTTTTTAACGTCTTGCCAAATTCTAATCATATTTTTCAAAATAGGGTTTGTTGTATATTTCTGTAGCTTCTTTAGAGTATCTTGAGTACTGTATAGGAATAATGGAAGTGCTAAATTTAAATTATAAGACTCCATTTCTACCCAGTGAGGATTATCTTTATCTGCAAAATAGAACATAATAGTCCTTAATTGTTTTGCCCAATAGTAAAACTTAAAATTTGGGCACTTTAACCCCCCTCTGCCAAATGGTAAATAAAGCAAAGAAAGGCATACCCTAGATCTTCCTTTGTTCCACAAAAAACCCAAAATGTTTTTTTAACCAAATGAATAATTCAGAAGGAGGCGGGAGGGGAATGCTTTGAAAGAGGTATAATAGCTTTGGTAGTATACTCATTTTCAGAACATTAACTCTTCCCAATATGGATATAGGTAGGTTGGTCCAGTTGTCAAATGAGGCAGCTATTGTTTTCATTAGATGTTCGTAATTAGATTTGACAACCTGTTGTAGTTCCGGGAAGATCTGAATACCCAGATATTGAAAATGATCCACTACTTTAAATTGTTTAACCTCACTGATGGGATTAGTTCTTTCACTCTCATTTAACACCAGGATAGAAGATTTTGTATAATTTACTCTGTAACCTGAGACTCTCCCAAATTCCTGAATCACTTCCATCACTGCCGGAATTGACTTTTTCAGATCTGTTAGAAATAAAATTACATTATCCGCAAATAAAGAGATTCTGTGTTCTGTGGGGCCCACTGTGATCCCAGGGATCTGTGAATGTAAACGAATAGCTGCTGCCAATGGTTCAATTGCCAGAGTGAATAGCAAGGGAGAGAGAGGGCATCCCTGTTTACTTACTTACTTACTTACTTCATGGTCACAAAGTTCTGGACTGCCTGTATTTGGCCACAAAGGCCTTCGTAGTTGTAATAATAATAATAATAATAATGAATTTAATTTATAACGCACTTTTCATTAATGAAAATCTCAAAGTGCTATTTTGTGCTAGTTGTGACTGTACTTGATGGAGCTTTGTAACCTTGAAGTATCCTCAGAGGTTATCAGCTGAGCAGATGCAGTTTGTTGTTATGGTCAACTTTACTTGTTCCTTAGTGATCACATAACTGAGAACAATTACATAAAAACAGGACGTTATTTAAAATGATCTGTTCCTCTTTGCACTGTTGTCCCATTGTGAGTTGTACAGTCTTCTACAATAACACAAAGGGTTTGACATTAAACCAAATTAAATGTAATAACACTTTGGATTGTTGGTCTGTACATTTAGTTTTTCAGGTTTGTTATAATCCACAAGTGTTCTGACATTCTTTGTTTGATGTTTCTTTTCCTTAGATCCTCACCGTCACTATGCCTGTGGTGTCGTCTTCCTAGAGCTACTGTTATGTAAAATTATTTAATACCTTTTTTTAATGTGATGACAATAAAATACATTTTTAAACAATATTTCTCTGTCCTGTTTCAATAATAAGCTAATTCATCAAAACACTAACCTAACTACGTAAATAAAAACAAGGGACACATTCTAACCTTTTACAGTACTATGTTTGGGTTTAATTTTTTATTTTGTATTTATCGATGCAAAATGCCAAGAATCTCAATTTATTTTTTCAAAACACCAAACCTTTGCAGTGGGCTGGAACTCTGCTTTCACTTGCAAACTTTTATGGAACAAAATGAAATATATGTTCCAGTATGCCAAAAATCCATGTTTAGGTGTTTGAAGTAACACATTAAAATCAGAAGGAACCGTCACATTGTTCGAGCCTCCTTGCATGTGAAAATGTACCATCTAATGAGGAGTTATTATCACAAGTATGGTATTAATCACCCATAATCCCTTGCTGCTGTACACAAAGCTCAACAAGGCTGCATGTGGTTACAGTTTGAGAATGAGGTGTGGGCTAGAGGAGGACACGGGAGTGGATTTTCACTCTTGTCCTGGTCCCACAGGAAAAAATCCTGTCCTGTCCCACTCCTGGTAACATAACTCCTGCTCCCATTCAGAATATCCCACTCCTGTACAGCTCCCATTTTTTTCTCTTCCATTTAGTCTTTAGAAAATACATTGAATTTGATTTGATCTTCTACCCATTCCTTTGTATACTACTTTGTGTTCTGCAGTTTTATTTCAAAAGATTCAACAGGAACAGTTCACCTGTGGTGAATAGAAAGGCATTTATTGCCTTAATCCAAACAAAATCCTTCATTAAAGGGCACAAAACAAATATTACATGGCCTGTATGCTCAGCTCAATCCAGGTAGATGACAACAAAACTGGTTAAATCGTGTCATCTGGACCAGTTTCTTAATATGAAAATGTCAAACATGTGGTTCCTATAGTTTTTCTATAGAGGATCAGCAGCTGAGTATCTGTTTCTATTGCTTTTGAAGGTCAGTTACAGTAAAAAAATATATAATAATAAAATAAAAAAAATAAAAAAACGGTACAAACCGGATTCCAAAACAATTGGGACACTAAACAAATTGTGAATAAAAACTGAATGCAATGATGTGGAGATGCCAACATCTAATATTTTATTCAGAATAGAACACAAATCACATCACAGAATTTTATTAGTAAATACAAACAACAAAAAAGAACTAGTTTGTGCTGCTTTCCTGTCCTTTGCAAATATGTGAACACTGGATAAGGTACAAGGAGTAAAACATTTGTTTATGCTTATATGAAGAACTGTCTGCATAGTTTATATATTAATTAATTTAAAAAACTGAACAATGTCCCCTTTACAAGAGGTCTTTTGCTTTAATAAATGTTAAAATCATTAGATTTTTTTGCTTTATAATGTCACCCTTACTGGCCACAAAAGCTGCCTCCAGCAAACCTAACGTGGCCCTTGGGCCACTATTTGATAACTACAGGTGTAGCAAGGTGTTGCGGCTCCGGACACATTTAATGTAGTGAACACAGGTGAAAAATGGCTCTTTTGATCATAAAGGTTGCAGACCCCTGATCTAGTTGATAATTTTACAACTACTTTGCAAACTTCACTCGATAAAGCTGCTCTGCTGAAAAAGAAAGTTATCAATCAGAGGGGATTAGGTCCTTGGTGCAATTCTGAGTTACGCACTTTAAAACACATCTAGAAAGCTAGAAAGAAAATGGCACTCCACTAACCTTGAGGAATCTTACTTATCCTGGAGAGAGAGCCTGCTAACATACAAAAAGTGCTCCGTAAAGCTATAACTTTATATTATTCATCTTTAATTGATGAGACTAGAAATAACAGGTTCCTTTTCAGTACCATAGCTAGTCTAATGAAAAATCTTATCTCTGTTGATTCATGTATCTCTTCCTTTTTAAAACTAAATGTTTCAAAAACAAAGGAGATGATCATTGATTTTAGGAAAAATTCTTCAGTAACAGCTCCTGTGGTCATTAACGGTGAAGCTGTGGAGGTAGTGCAACAATATAAATACCTGAGAACTGTTCTTGATAATAAATTGACCTTTGACCTCCATGTTAATTCACTTTGTAAAAAGGCCCACCAGATAATGTATTTTTATCGGAAGCTTTGTGGTTTTAATGTTGATTCAACTTTTATGAGAATGTTTTATTCATGTTTTATTGAGTCTATTTTAACCTTTATCTTCATCTGTTGGTTTGGACTTTTGACCTGTAAGAACAAGAACAAACTCTCGGGGATTGTCAGGATGTGCAGCAAAACTGCTGGCATAGACCTAAAGAACCTCGCAGACCTACACAAGGTGAGGTCAGTGAACAAGGCCAGGCAGATTCTGGCAAACCCTGATCACCCACTCCATGACGAGTTCAGGCTGCTTCTGGACGCAGGTTTCTACAACCCAAATGTAGAACAAACAGATTAAAAAACTTATTTATCCCAGTAGCAATCAGGTTTCTTAATGCACACTAATTTTAACACTGTTATTTTAATGTCTTATTGTCTTGTGTTTATATGTGTTTGTAAGTGCATATGTATGTATGAATCTGTGCACACTTATTGACTGCAAATCTAATTGCCCCTCGGGGATAATAAAGGAACTTGAATCTCATCATGGTGCCAAGCCGGTCATTTTGATATAACATTTGTTATTTGTTCATGCTCAGTAATCCAGGTACTAATCTAACAATGTTCAGTCAGGTCATCTAGACGATTTCTTTTTTTTTTTACCTGAGATATTTCATCCTTCATCCAAAGGACTTCTTCAGTCCGAGGAGCTACAAACAAATGGGAGTTTGGAGTTTCCACTCCCGTTGTGGAAAGCACCTCACTCCATAGTGGCACAAAACTGTTTGCTGGTGATAAGATGGTTTCAGGGGCTTGCTCTCCCCCCGTTAACTCTAAAGGCTCCCGCATACTTGGCTGTACTGTGTGTACTCTGTGAGCCGTGTGGACTCTGTGTGTACTGTCTGCAGATGGTTCAGACTTCATACTCGAGCATACACTGATGGGCTGCAGCGTGCAGCTCTGCAGGTAAGGGGCGTTTACCTTTGGGACAAATTGAGGTCGTCGATTGGTCATTTGCTGACACCTACTGGATTGATTGACAGGTCATGTCATGGATTTGACTCGTGAAAAAAAAAAACAGCTGTTGGCAGCCCTGGGTAGAGGCAGGCAGTGCAGGAGAGCGACAGTGGCGTTCTGTGTTTATATGTTAATAAAAAGTGACACTGGTGAATTTAAGTCGAAGTCAAGTCAAATTTATTTATATAGCACAGTTAGAACAGATAAACTGTTATCAAGGTGCTTCACACACACACACACAACATAAAAGAGGCTCAAAACATTTACAGAACAGTATCACACGTCAATACAGTAGTAGCAATTCTGATATTAACAGCAGTAAAGTATAATAAAAATGTATAAGAACAATATTAAAATGAAAACAGTAAAAATATATACACTACGTCAGCTCACACAGTAATTAAGGGGACTTTAATTCACTGGTGAAGGACATGGAGACGATGGACAGCAAGAAACATTTAGAATATTTTCAAATGAATTCTAGCAAGTTCGATGAGCTAGTAGGGCACTTACCATACCATACCATACCATTTTATTTATAAAGCACTTTAAACAGGAACAAGTCCACACCAAAGTGCTGGACAAACAAACACGCAACAGGTAACACAGACAATGAAGTACAACACGAAAAACATAAAAACATTGCAGATCATAGCCCTTAGCCCTGTTTCTTCACCACCAGGGCAGCCACCACCTGTTAGCGCTGCACAGAGAGCGGTAGTCGCGCTGCGCATCCTTGCGACTGGTTGCTCGGAACACAGAGCGGTTGGTGTCACATACAAAACAAGTCAGTCGCCGGGCAGTTTATTGTGCGTGGTCGTAAACATTTATCGTTGTGCGGACTTGGCCGGCAGATGTCCGCTTCAAGTTTGCCTTGAGGACGCACAGACCTCCGCGGAGTGAAGTATGCCCGAGTATGTGAGAGCTTTAAGGCAACCATGCCAAAATGGTTCAAAACACCAAAGTTGCATTATGGTGAATCCAGACCGAATGCGTTTTCTACTGCAGGAACGTCCAGTTTACATGCAAAGTCAATGGGGGACGCACCTCCAGCAGCCTCTGGCGTCTTGCGTCACGTCGCGTGCGTGTTGAGCGTGCTAGAGAGCGATTTCCGTGCACGTGAACCCGCGTCCACCTCCAAAGCACGCCTCCAACATGCTGAAGATTTCGCCGTTCAACTTTCAAACGCCGCTCAAACTCTACCCGATTGGTTGGTGTGTCAACCAATCAGGGAGAGTCGGGGGAGAAGAGAGGGGGTCAGGGGGAGAGTCCCTATGTGACGCGGAAACCATTGCGCATGTGACGTATTGTTTGTGGAACACAGAAAAAACCCGCGGAGTCATGGAATATGGAAGAGAAACTCATTGTAGCTGTGTGTTCGCGACAATTCCTTCACAACCAGTCAAGTCTGCTCCACAGAGACAGAAATAAAGAGCTCCTCACCTCGCGGAGTGCAGTGACGACTCGGTACACCGGTAAGCTCCTCCCCCACACCCCCGCAGCAGCAGGGTTGCCAGATAAACATGAATTTTATTTATTTATTTATTTATTTTTACCCCTTTTCAGTGCAAATGTTCACTAAACTCAACACATTATTAATCTTATCAGACCCTCACGCAGCAAATATGACAGTTTGGGTAAAAAAAATAAAAAATAAGCAACAGTACTAGATGATTAATTAATTTTTATCTGGCAACCCTGCGCAGCAGTTTTCTGGGTAGTTTCGCTTCTGGCTTTTTGGTCTGGACACAAAGTGCGTCCACTTGCGTGCGTGTTGAGCTTTTTTGCAGTTGAAATCGCGTTCGGTCTGGATGTACCATTAGTTTGTTTGTGGCTTCTCGGACCGAAGAAGTCCTTAGGATGAAGGACAAAACAAAAGAAACCGTCCGGATGACCTGACTGAACATTGCTGGATTTGTGGAAGTACACATTGCGGTTCGGGCTGTGTTAAAGTTGACGAAGAGCAACACCCTTTTCAGGTGGATAACAACAGGTGGCTGCCTTTAAATTGGATATGAGGGAAAGAACAACGCCTATTTATTGACTCATCACTGAAAGCGCCTCCACCTCTCAGCTCATTGTCGTCAGCTCTCCCTCACTTCATCTGTCAACCCAACCTCCTTTTATCCCCCTCTCCACCTGCCCCGTGACACCCCTCCATTTGTCCAATGAGGTCATCCCTGTGTTCTCCCTAATCCTGAGGTGCTCGTCTTTCGGCTTCTGCTTAATCCACCAGTGGCTTCCTGCCCTGATCACTCACACACACACACACACCCATGCATAGATGTAGTTATTCTTGTAAAGTACGCTCAGACTCACAGTAATTCCACAGCATGCATGCACACATTGTCAGGCAGTCACTTTTATATATTTATACACACATAATGCTACTCCACCTCTTGGTATAAAGCCCCTTCTGTTCCTGTGCATTCGTCATACTGTTCGTCTCTGTCTGTCTGTCCGTCCCTCAGCTGCTACCACTCCTTCATTCAGGTAAGTTCGGTTTTAATCACATTTTTCTCATTTTGTTCTTCCTGGACAGTGAATGTTGAGTGAAATCATGCTGTATACAGCTAAATGAAGGTATTGTTGCTCAGCCACTGAGAGTCAGAGTCAGAGTCAGAGAGAATTTATTGTCATTTGCACCGCATGTAGTACATGTGTTGAAAACGAGATTATGTACACAGGGTCCCAGTTACATCCAACAACAAATGCAAGAGAAAAACAATAATAACATCTAGGATTAACTAAGAGAGACATCAGCTAGTAATACACTAAGCCCTAATGTAGTAGAAAAACATCATTATAAACAGCAGCACGAACATGAGCAGATGGTCACAGATGAACGCAGCAACAAGAAACAGATCAGTATCAGTATGATGTGACATTTTGCAGTGTTTATTCTTATTATTTATTTATTCATGAGTCTGACAGCCTCAGGGTAGAAGCTGTTTCTCAGTCTAGTGGTTCTACATTTGATGCTCCTCAACCTCCGTCCCGAGGGGAGTGGTGCAAAGAGTGAGTGTGCTGGGTGAGTGAGGTCTTTCATGATGCAGGTGGCTCTTTTTCTGCATCTGGAGGTGTAAATGTCTGTGATGGTGGGGAGACTGACTCCCACAGACTTCTGTGCAGCCTTCACCACTCTCTGCAGAGCTTTTCTCTCTGCAACTGTGCAGCCTCCATGCCACACGTTGATGCTGGAGCACAGGACGCTCTCCACTGCACACCTGTAGAACGAGGTGAGGACTGGGCTTCTCAGACCGGCTCGTCTCAGCCGTCTGAGGAAGTAGAGTCTCTGATGACCTTTCTTGATCAGGCTGGTGGTGTTGTTGCTCCAGCTGAGGTTATCATTCATGTGTACACCCAGGTATTTGTAGCTGGAGACCACCTCCACCGCAGATCCACCTATATACAGTGGGGTGTGGGTGTGTTTGTTCCTTCTGAAGTCCACAATCATCTCCTTCGTCTTCTTCACTGCTTCCCATTCATATAATCACAGGGTCATCCATCACAACAACTACCGGGTAACTGCTTTCTTTTTGCTAATGAGAGTCAGTGTTAGTGTTATATACTGGGAACCCTCGACTTACGAACGAGTTCCGGACCTAAGGACCGTTCGTATGTCGAAAATGATGTAAGTCGGATCATATAGTAAAAAAATAATAATAATAATTTTTTTAATAAATGAATACATGTACAGCACTGTACAGTCACCAAGCACTTAGCTTATCCTAAAACAGTTTTTAAAGATGAAGGAGTGAGTTAAATTGTCTCCCTTTCACATAAAGTGAAAGTATTACAGTTAGAAAAATTAAATAGAATTATTCATTTTTGTGATGTAGTTTGTGTATTACAGTTAGAAAAATTAAGTTGAATTACTCATTTTCTGATGTAGTTTGTTTATTACAGTTAGAATGATGTAGTTGTGTATTACAGTTAGAAAAATTAAGTAGAATTATTCATTTTGTGAT
>JBBPBX010021144.1:30386-42658 GCA_038048925.1 Garcialebias charrua | reverse complement strand
AAGAAGCAAGTTTTAAACAGATGCTTAATGTGATTTTCAAATGTAAGATGAGAGTCCATTTTTATTCCAAGATTTGTAACAGAGGTGGAGAGGGGGATGTCTTGTCCAGAAAAGGAAATTGTTGTTATAGTTGATGTTTGTACCTGGTGAGGGGTGCCAATCAGTATGGCCTCAGTCTTGGAGCAGTTTAATTGAAGAAAGTTCTGATTCATCCATGCCCTTATTTCCTCCAGGCAGGTAGAGAGGGCAGTGAGTGAAGATGGAGATGACAATGGGGAAGATGAGGATGCTCCAGTCCTGATGTAAAGCTGTGTATCGTCGGCATAGCAGTGAAAAGAAATGTTGAACTGATTAATAATTTGACCTAAAGGCAGCATGTAAAGGGAAAACAGCAGGGGCCCCAGAACTGACCCTTGAGGGACACCACAGGAGACACAGACTGTCTGGGAAGTGGCATTGCCAAGACTAACACATTCCAGCCTATTGGAGAGGAAAGATTTGAACCAGTCCAGGACAGTGTCACAGAGACCGACCTCCACATGAAGACGGTGGAGGAGGATACTATGGTCCACAGTGTCGAAGGCTGCAGTGAGGTCAAGGAGGACAAGGATGGAGGGAGAACCAGTGTCAGCAGCCATGAGGACATCATTGGTAACTCTCAGCAATGCAGTCTCAGTACTGTGAGCTGCTCTGAATCCAGACTGGAACTTCTCATACAAGGAGTGTTGCTGTAGGTGGTCCTGCAGCTGAGCAGCAACTGCTTTAATAATACACAATAATAATGTCACCGAATGTCAGGAAATCCATGTCAGGAAATTGCAGTTATAAGGTGTTTCCTAGCATTAAAAGTTAAACAGGGTCCATTTCTGAAAAAGAAACCCAATTTAATTTTCAGTTTCCTTACCAAGTTTTCCACATGGAGCTTATAAGAGAGATGTAAATCTACCAAGATACCCAAATATTTGTAGGAATCGACAAACTCAATAGAGACACCATTTAAGGATAAAATCAATAATGAACTGCTAGGACCAACTTCCTGTTTGAAAACAGCATTCCTTTGGTTTTGTTGGAGTTTAGGATAAGTTTGAGACAGAACAAATTAGACTGGATATGTCGAAAGCGGATTGAAAAAGCTGGAAAACCATAGCAACTGTTTTAGCTCAGCAATAGACAACTGTATCATCAACATATAAATGTAACAATGCATCAGGGATGCTCTGATCTACATTACATATGTAAATTGTAAAGAGGGTGGGTCCAAAGACTGAACCTTGTGGTACACCATTGTTGACTGTTAAGTAACTGGAAGAAGTACCATTATGTTGAACACATTGCTTCCAGTCTGAGAGATAGTTGGAGAACCAACTTATGGTGTGAGCTGAAAAAACAATTTCTGAGAGATATGACATAAGATGTCATGATCCACATTGTCAAAAGCTTTAGACAGGTCTAAGTAAAGTGTAGCATAATAATCCTTATGGTCCAGTGCATCAAAAATGTCATTAAAAACCTTCAGCAAAGCAGTCGTTATGCTGTGTTGTTTCCTGAAACCAGATTGACGGAGATGTAAGATGTTAAAAAGAGTCCAAATACTTTTTGATTTGAGAGTTTATCTGTTTTTTTTTTTTTAGAATTGTAGATAAAATGCAAAGTTTAGAGATTGGTCGATTTTCAATGAGGTGGTGTCACCTCCCTTCAGCAAAGGTAAAACAAAGGCTGTTTTCCAAACATCTAGAATGTAATTTTGGTTAAAGATGTGGGACAACGGTACTGTAATGAATTGAACCGGCAGCCTTAAGAAATGAGGTGGAAGTTCATCTGGTCCTGCCAATTTTTTAGAATCAAGACCGTTTAACAATTTGCTAACCTCACTAACAGAGAATGGTGAAAATGAAAAAGTGTGACTTACTGATTGACTTGAAGGAGAGATTTGGTTTAGATGTTTGGCTCATAGGAGAAGTGGCTGATCTGCCATTAGTAACTGTGTCAATGAACTAGAAGCAACCAAATGTTTGTTGAAACAGTTCAGGATCGTGTGCTTATTTGACACAGGAACTAAGTTAACAAGAAGTTGTGATAGGACGTCAGAGAGCTGACGGAGAGAGATTTTATGGTTTTCCAGAATCTTTTATGATCATTTGGATTTTTGGAGGTCTGAGATAAGAAATAGTTACGTTTTGCGGCTTTGATGGAAGTTGTGCATTTATTCCGCTGCTGATGAAAATTCAACGAGTCAGTGTCTGAACCAGATTTTCGGGCTGCAGTCCAAAGCTGATGTCTCATGTGCATGAGATCAGCTAGATCAGGAGTAAACATTTGCTGTCTCATCCTTTTATTCTGAACTGGCAAAAAGGAGCATGTTTGTTTACAAAATAGATACAACTATTTTGAAAATAGTTCCAAGCGATGTTCACGTCGTCAGTTAATAGAATACGATGCCAATCGAAGTGAGATAAATCCAATAGAAAAACCTTCTCACAAAAGCGTTTCAAATCCCTTTTTTGAATTAATATAGGTTTAAGCCCTATTTGCACGGGATTATTTTTACCTAAGGACCATTGTAATCTCCCCAACATCTGTGGCACATTTACACGGGATAACCAAAGTCTGAGATTTAGCTGAAATTTACTGACATCTTCCGGTTATGATGTTGATGTGCTGCATTGTCACGACTGGGCCGGTCCATATACAGTAATGTGTTTAGTGTGTGGTCCCGGACGGTCTCAGGCTTTGATGTGGTTTTACAAATCAGCACAAAGAAAACTAAAGAATGCACAATATAAAATAGTGTTTATCTACTGCTTGAGGAGGAGGCATGTCCAACTGGCCAGTTTAAGAGGAATAAAAAGCCACGTTAAGCTCAGATGGACAGCTGTCACAGGCCGTGCACATGAACAGCCGGTGACAGCTGACCCACCAGTTGAAATGGATTTGCAACCTGGGGTGTCCCCCACCTCTCGTAGAGTGATGGCTGGACATGGGCACCAGTGATCCCGCTACTCAAAAAGGAAGAAGTGGGTAAATATATATGGGTCAGTGGCACGCGCGCGTCTCCGCATCTCCAGTGATGAAGGAAGTAGCAGCAAATAAAAGTTGAAGTGAAAAAGAAAACTATTTTTTTTAATGACTGGCCGGTTTAGAGGTTAAAAAAGGCCATGTTAAGCACAGATGGACAGCTGTCACTGGCTGTGCGTGTGAGCGTCCTGACCCGCCAGTTGAAATGGACTTGCGACCTGTCCAGGATGTCCCCCACCTCTTGCACATTGATGGCTGGACATGGACACCAGCGACCCCCGCTAACTGAAAAGGAAGAAGCAGATACGGATAGGTGGGTCATTTGATCATGCTCATGTCTCCGCACCTCCCCACATCTGCAGTGAAAGAAGTAACAGCTCATAAAAGCCGAAGCAAAAAAGAAAAACACATTTAAAAAAAGCCGAAGGAATCGAGCAACACGTTCATTTAAATAGCCTTGTTCTATATTTTCCCAAATATTTTGCTTAAACAAAAACAAAAAATGCCTCATTACTAGGGATGGGGTCGATCCTATCCAGTATCGGCTCTGATAACAGCATAATTTACATATCAGATTTTTCTATCCAACCTGCCGATATTTTCTGATCCATGATGCATGTTGGCTTCAAGCTATGGAATAGATTTCCTGAACGGAGGCGTGTCTCATGAACCCAGAGTAATAAGATCCACCTCACATTCAGGAAATTCATTTCATAGTTTGCAGCCAGCTACAGCGTGAGGACTGAGTGAGTAGCATCTTAGCTAACAGCTAGCTAACTTTTCATCATAACATGTCCACTGTGTGGAAGTATTTTACACTAAACACTGCAAGACAGCAACGTACAATGTCTGCAGAGCCATAGCGCCACATTAAACCGCGGTCAAGTTAGTCCTATGTTGGAGATTCCAGCTCCGGGGCTTCAGCAGGACGCCACTCTCACTGAACTGAAACACAATCATCCCGACCCAGCCAGCGGCGTCCAGACCGACCGGCAAGTCACGTCCCCGTCTCGGTGGAGGGACAGGCTGAGAGCAGCTGACCAAAATCAGAGCGTGCGCCCCGGATTGAACAAGAAAAACACACCGCTGCCGCTGAAGCCACGGAGCTCAAATGTTTACCAAGAATTTGCTAAACTTCATTGTAATGACCAACAGCTATCAGCTGTAGAAAATGAAGGATTTCTTACGATGAAGTTTAGCAACTTCTCGGTAAACATTAGAGCTCCGGGGCTTCAGTGGGACACCACTCTTGCTGAACCAAAACACAGGCATCCTGACTCAGCCAGTGGCGTCCAGTCCAACCCGGCCAGCCACGTCCCCGTCTCGGTGGAGGGACAGGCTGAGAGCAGCTGACCGAAATCAGGCTGCCCACCTCGGATTGAACAAGAAAAACATACCGCTGAAGCCACAGAGCTCAAATGTTCACCAAGAAGTTGCTAAACTTCATTGTAATTAAAGACCAACAGCCACCAGCTGTAGAAAATGAAGGATTTCTTACGATGAAGTTTAGCAACTTCTCGGTAAACATTTGAGCTCCGTGGCTTCAGCGGTGTGTTTTTCTTGTTAAATCCGGGGCAGGCAGCCTGATTTCAGCCGCTCTCAGCTAGGGATGCACCGATCCACATTTCTCACTTCCGATCCAATACTTAAAAACTGGGTATCAACCGATACCGATAGTTTTCTGATCCAATACTGTTCAAGTATACAACTGTGTATAATGAAGATTTTGAACTGAGAACATTTATTTAAACATGGTGTGAGACATCCAATGAAGACTCTCTGAGCCTAACCACAGGAACCTCACAAATTTTAGCAGCTAACAGGAGGCATGTCTTCACCCCACACGTCCTTCTTACTCATGGTTCAGTTGGAAAAACTAAAAAAACGCTAAGCATGATGGGAAATACAACACAGCCACTCCCCTTAACCAGTAAGGCAGTGGATTTTGTTGTCTTTCCCATAATGCTTAGCAGTATTTTAGTTTTGAAAACTAAAAATACTGTGTGTGGTGAAGACCTGCCTCCTGTTCACAGTTAAACTTTAGGTTCTTACTGTCGTGAGGCTTAAAGTGTTGTCATTGGATTTAACTCACACATTGTTAAAGCAGTCACAGAATGTGATTGAACACAAATACTCTTTGAAGCTGGATCGGAAAATATTGGCAGGTTGGATCCGATACCCGATACTGAAACTATGCTGGTATTGGATACTGATACCGATACTGGATCGGCTCTGCCCCATCCCTACTCTCAGCCTGTCCCTCCACCGAGACGGAGAGGCGGCTGGCTGGGTCGGGATGCCTTTGTTTCAGTTCAGCGAGAGTGACATCCTGCTGAAGCCCCGGAGCTCAAATTTCCAACGTAAAACTAATTTGACCGCAGTCTAAAATATCGTTTACCCTCCAGGAGATATTAATCAGTACAAAAGTAGACAATCACAAAAAAGCATATTAATTAAAAATTACAAAAAAACTGTATAAAAACGAAACAAACAGCTACATTATAAATCAATACAAAATACTAAAAACAGGAACATGTCTGTGTTGGTTTATGCCATGAACTTAGCAGATGTAAAGCTATTTAATATTTTATTTAATTAATTTATTAATTATTTAAAAGAGACAAAATAAAACAAATTAATCAAAAATAAACCATTGAATGAAAAGAGTGCAGAAAGAAGAAAAAAATCTTATATCACCCCATTATTTAAAAGAATATATAAAATAACTTTAAACAATCACTTAAACTAATCACTTTAATATTCACTTTAAAGCTAGGAATTAAAAAACACATTTTGTGTTAGCAAAATTTAATTGCAACTTTGAAACTTATCCAACATTAATAAAACTTACCTCAAGTTGCCTTTTTGGACATGCATACATATGTGTGTACACATTGTACTTGAGAGGAGATTATTACAGCCTCATATAAAATCATTGATGATGAGGATATCGGAACTGGATCGGTATCGGCCGATATCCAGATTTAAGTATCGCGATAAGATCTGAAGTAAGAAAATGTGGATCGTGCATCCCTACTCATTACGTTTCGGATAATGCACATTTCTGTCCAAATCACAGAGATTCCTATTTGTACTGGATTAGTTTCATCACAGGACCTTGGAGTTCAGCAAAATATAGTAGGTACGTAATTTGCGGGGGAACTTTCACTTTACAAATTAATGACATGGCCGATTTGCATGAGATTAACAACACAGACAATCTCTGTAATTATTACAAATAGCATGTGGTCCCTAGTGTTATGTGGTCACATTTTTTGTCTGTCTTTCGTTTGTTTGTTATTTTTATTTTTGGCACCTTTGAAGGTTCACTGGTGGAGGGTGCGGGGCACAGCCAGTCTAAGTGGTTTTAGCTGTGCTGGTAGTACACCTGTGGTTGATTGAGTGATGCAGTGGCGTGTTGGAAGCTGCTGCAGCAGTGGAGTTTTGTGAAGAAGAAAATAACTTAAGGTACGGTGCGGGAAGGCTCTGGACAGAGAAAGAGTGCCTTCACCTCGGGACGAATCCACCCAGAGGGGAGTGTCAGATGGTTTTGGCCGGGAGGAAGTTTGTCTTGGATAAACCGGCTAGACACTAACAGATTAAATGCACCGGGGAGTTTACACGCCTGCTAAAATCAACCACCGCCAAAATCACAAGTGGTGCGTTTTTAAGAAAAGAGAAAAACTATAAAGAAGAAACAAAACAACAACAACTATAGAATAGATCGTCTGACGGATGAAGGATTGTGCGGGCTCGCCCTGTTCAAGGATGTCCGCTGATTAAGAAACTCTGATTGAACATCTAAGGTAAGCCCCACCTCACTGCAAGTTCCGTCAGGTGCCCATTTGTTTTCTTTTCTCTTTTTCTTTCTCATCACACACTTATCGTTGCGGCCCTACTCTCCAGAAAACAGTCAAAAGAAAAGAACGAGCTGGGTGAGAGTAGCGGAACGTAACAAGTGGGGGCTCGCGTCCGGGATCGCGGAACTTCTTTTGACTTTGGAAAATATGGAAGAAGTTATGGAGTAAAAAGCTGCCATTTAAATTACATGTCAGTTTCGTTGATTCCTGTAACAGTGGTTGAAAATAGTGAGAAGTTATGGAGGAATTCAAGGTCGAAGAATTCCTAAAGGAGGGGTTTAAACTTTTTTCAGTTTAGTTTATTTTAGACAAAAGTGGTTTCCCATCTTGCGCCACCATGGGGAAAATGTTTGCAGGACTCTTTAAAATGTTTGGGAAGAAAGAGATGAGGATACTCATGGTGGGTTTGGACGCCGCAGGAAAGACAACTGTTTTGTACAAACTTAAACTTGGAGAGATTGTGACGACCATCCCCACAATAGGTTTCAATGTAGAGACTGTAGAGTACAAGAACATCAGTTTTACAGTTTGGGACGTTGGGGGTCAAGATAAAATCCGACCACTGTGGCGTCATTATTTCCAGAACACACAAGGTCTCATCTTTGTTGTGGATAGTAATGACAGAAAAAGATGTGCCGAGGCCCGGGAAGAGCTCGTAAGAATGTTGGCTGAAGACGAGCTCCGTGATGCTGTGCTTTTAGTATTTGCTAGTGTCAAACTCTCAAGAATGTGAGGGATAGGTTGAAGATCTAGGAAATTTTATTGGACTAAAATAAAAATAAAAAATAAAAAATATATAGCCTATATTTTTTTTTTGTTTGGGGGGGAAGTGTTACGTGGTCACATTTTTCTTCTGTCTTTTGTTTGTTTGTTATTTTTATTTTTGGCACATTTGACGGTTCACTGGTGGAGAGGGTGGGGCACAGCCAGTCTAAGTGGTTTTAGCTGCGCTAGTAGTACACCTGTGGTTGATTGAGTGATGGAGTGGCGTGTTGGAAGCTGCTGCAGCAGTGGAGTTTTGTGAAGAAGAAAATACCTTAAAGGGATTGTGACATGATTTTTTTTACTATTCATAAAATTGCTCAAAATATATATATTTTATCATTTAAATATGTTTGTTTTTGCAAACAAAATGATAAATCACTTTAATTTTGCTTTAAAAGTGATTTTGAACTTCAAGCCGTGTTTAATCATGGGAAATCCCATTACACACGAACGCACCATCTGTGATGTCACACCGGGCAGAGCTCTGGGCTTGTCACAGTGCGCAGGTATGAGCAGCTCGACATGAAGGAAGTCTGATACAGCATCAGACCTAAATTAGATCCTGTTGTTTCTTGTTCCATCACCCAAACTATTTTCTGCTTCCCAAAATGAAGACAAATAGCTCAAATCTTCACATAGATTGCTAAATTCGTCCAGTTTTAAATTGTCCGCTATTAAAGACACCACAGCCCTCTGCCCAGTGTGACATCACATATGGTGCGTTCGAGTGTAATCGGATTTCCCATGATTAAACACGGCTTGAAGTTCAAAATCACTTTTAAAGCAAAATTAAAGTGATTTATCATTTTGTTTGCAAAAACAAACATATTTAAATGATAAAATATATATATTTTGAGCAATTTTATGAATAGTAAAAAAATCATGTCACAATCCCTTTAAGGTACGGTGCGGGAAGGCTCTGGACGGAGAAAGAGTGCCTTCACCTCGGGACGGATCTACCCAGAGGGGAGCGTCGGATGTTTTTGACCGGGAGGAAGTTTGTCTTGGATAAACCAGTTGGACACTAACAGAATAAATGCACCGGGGAGTTTACACACCTGCTAAAATCAACCACTGCCAAAATCACAAGTGGTGCATTTTTAAGAAAAGAGAAAAACTATAAAGAAGAAACAAAACAACAACAACTATAGAATAGATCGTCTGACGGATGAAGAATTGTGCGGGCTCGCCCCTTTCAAGGATGTCCGCTGATTAAGAAACTCTGATTGAATATCTAAGGTAAGCCCCACCTCATTGTGTTTTCTGTCAGGTGCCCATTTGTTTTCTTTTCTCTTTTTCTTTCTCATCACGCACTTATCGTTGCGCCCTACTCTCCAGTAAACAGTCAAAAGAAAAGAACGAGCTAGGTGAGAGTAGCGGAACGTAACACTAGGTAAAACTTTTCCCGTGTGAATAAGGCTTTAGACTAAGGTAGTTTATTGTCTCTAAGAATCACAATAATGCAATGATCACTCACATCATCAGCAAAAACACCCACACCAGGTTATTTATGGGGCATAGTTGTTAAAAAGAGGTCTAAAATGGGAGATTTTTCAGGACAATGCATGTTTGGTCTGGTAGGGGTGTCAATGAGTTAGGTCAGAGTAAAGGCCCGCACGGAGCGGCGTTCGGCCGAACGCAGATCTATACCGAGCTCTACGTTTGGCCGAACACCGCTCCGCACCGCTCCACCGCTTGAGCGAGCGCGGCGCCCCACTGTGTGAGCGCCGTGAGGTCCGCTGCACAAGCCCTTTGAACGTTCACGCGAGCGCGCCAAGCTCCAATTTTACGAGCGCCTACGCGAAGCGCGGTGTCTGACCAATCAGCTGCACGCGGAGGGGGACTGAACTGACCCCCTCCGCATGCAGCTGTTCACAGAGAACGTGAGAAGAAAGCAGAGCTCTGTTGGAGCCACACGCTGGTTCACGCTGTGCTCTGCTGTGAACCTCCACGCGCAGCGCGCGCGCGTGGCGCGGGGCTCGGTCCAGCGCGGAGCTCTGCACCGGGCTTTACACAGCAACCGCCTCACTCGGAAAGCCCTCTGCATGGCAGGTGATCCCACACACCCACTACACAGCTGCTTCAGCCTGTTGCCATCGGGGAGGAGACTGAGGAGTCTCCAGGCTCGAACCAGCAGACTGAGAGACAGCTCTGTTCATCAGGCAGTCAGGATGCTTAACACTCTGCCAGCTCTGCCCTCCCTCCCACTTGTACTGCCTTAATCACAAAAAACTTTCACACATTACCTCACAACACAAAGTTTTTTAACACTGGACTCTGTGTCATCAATACGGGTCATTCACTCAACTCACGGTCATGTGCTCATTCAGTTTGCACTACTTCTCATATTTGCACTAATGTTTGTATTACATTACTGCCTATAGTCATACTACTGTTTACATTTACTGTTGACATTTATTACTACTGTTTACATTTATTACTACTGTTTACATCTAGACTTTTTATATCTACACTACTGCTGATATACAGTATATATTCTTTTTACTAGCCTTATTGCATAATGCCACTTTGTTTCTATACCAATATCAACTACCTCATACATATACTGTGTACATTAACCCCATATGCTGCTTTGTCACTCTTTACAAATGTCAAATGCCAGAACCTTCATTTATTTTATAGATATACTTTTTATACTTTATACTTCGGGACAGTATTACACTCTATTTCATTTTTGGTGTTGGTGAAACTTTTTATACTTTTATACTACTATGGAAAACTACTATGAAAAAACTCAGGACAGTATTACACTCTATTTCATTTTATGATTATGTTTATTAAATGTTGGTGTTTTGGTGTTGGTGAAACTTTTTATACTTTTTTACTACTATGAAAAACTACTATGCAAAAAACTCAGGACAGTACTAAACTTTTATTATTTCATTTTATGCTTGTTTATTAATTGTTTAGTGTTTAAATGGTTACTGTTGCACCGAGGGACTGAGAGAGAAATGCAATTTCAATCCTGTCCTGTACATATTGCAGTTCTGACAATAAAGTTGACTTTGACTTTGACTTGACTTGATCAGACCATTACACCAGTAAATCTGCAGAACCTCGCGCAGCCACGTTGGACACGAGTTTAATTTGCTCGTGACAAATTCATTCATTTCCTCATCATTTCAGTCATGGAGTCAGCGGAGGAGGAAGGGATCACTTGACTTTTGGCAAAAAAACAAAAGAAAAGGCCAGATCAGGGATGAAGAAGAGGAATTTATTATGTTTGTGTCACATACAAAACCGTCCAGCGCTGGGCAGTTTATTGTGAGACAACGCGCTTGCATAGGCAGTCGTAAAATTTGAGCTTGGCGCATTTGCGCCCGCGTTCAAAGGCTTGTGCCTCTGCGTTCGAACGGTGTCGAGCGGCGTTTGGCCGAACGCAGAGCTATACTGGGGCCTTAAAGATCCACTGACATTATTTGTTTACTATTCATAAAATTGCTCAATATATATATATATATATTTTAACATTTAAATATGTTCGTTTTTGCAAACAAAATGATAAATCACTTTAATTTTGCTTTAAAAGTGATTTTGAACTTCAAGCTGTGTTTAATCATGGGAAAACCGATTACACGCGAACGCACCATCTGTGACGTAGTGTGCAGAGTGTGGGGCAGAGCTCTGGGCTTGTCACAGTGCGCGCGTGTGAGCAGCTCCACATGAAGGTAATAATAATAATAATAATAAATTCAATTTATACCGCACTTTTCATTAATAAAAATCTCAAAGTGCTAAGGTAAGTCTGATACAGCATCAGACCTAAATTAGATCCTGTTGTTTCTTGTTCCATCACCCAAACTATTTTCTGCTTCCCAAAATGAAGACAAATAGCTCAAATATTCACTTAGATTGCTAAATTCGTCGTGTTTTAAATTGTCCGCTATTAAAGAGACCAGAGCCCTCTGCCTCACACTCTGCACACTACGTCACAGATGGTGCGTTCGCGTGTAATGGGTTTTCCCATGATTAAACATTATGGAAGCCATTGTGTCTCATATTTCAAATTAAAATGGATTAATAGAAATGCTTTTTAGTTTCCAAATAAAGCAGCACATTTTGACTCATAAATAAAATTTAAAATGAATAATCCAAACTGCATTTTCATTTTCTTCTTCGAGACTGCTCAATTTGTAAATTAATTAAAATGAAATAAAATAACGTTTAACATTTAATTTTCAAAATATGTCCTAGTAAAAAGTGACCAAAATTCATTTTGAAATGTCAATTTTGAAAATTAAAATGAAATAGCAGAAATGCTTTTTCATTTCAAAGTCAAGCTGCCTTTTTTGTCTCATAAATAAAATTTAAATTAAATCATTTTCATTTTCTAAATCAAGACTGCTCATTGTGTAAATTAATTAAAAAGATAAATAAAATAACGTTTAACATTTAATTTTCAAAACATGTCCCAGTAAAAAGTGACCAAAATTAATTTTGAAATGTCAAATTTGAAAATTAAAATATATTAGCAAAAAAGCTTTTTCATTTCAAAGTCAAGCTGGCTTTTTTATCTCATAAATAAGATTATAAATGAATCATTTTAATTTTCTTCTTCAAGACTGCTCATTGTCATTCAGCTACAGAGGAAACTGCTTTTCGTTTTCAGCC